>WBNH01007438.1:193929-236972 GCA_013401255.1 Urocolius indicus
TAACTTTCTTCAACAACAACAAAAAAAAAGGCTTCATGAAGAATTTCTATGAAAAGAAACTTAAAATGGTTGAAAATGGAAATAAAGTGAAATAAAACTTGATAAACCTACCACAAAGGACACTTTAATACTGAGAGTAAGACAGGTGCATAATTCCTATAGAATTAGTTATGATTACTGGGTGACTACAGCAATGGAAGATGAGCTTTTACATTTCAGGAACACAGAGTGTCAGAATATTTTGACATAAAAACTTCCACTAAAATAATCCCAGATATTTATTTTAACACACTTCCTTCTTTTCACTCATCTTTCATGATAACATAGCCTGAGAGGAATTCTGCCAAAATTATTTCATAAGCTTTAAAAGAAGCTCTTCCTAATGCAAATTCAAGTTTTATTTCAGCAAAAGGTTCTGTTTTCTGTTCATAGCCATCTGATAGCCAAGATGGTTTCCTCTGACAGCTTCCCGACCTCAACATTTTAAAGAATAAATACTAGACGGAGAAACAATATAAAAAAGAGCCATAAGTCAAAGGCAAAACTCTCCTTAGTTCCTTATGAAAATAATTTAAATGAGCCAACCTGCAAATATGATTTTAATTCTAATAAACAGCACACTTCTTCTGTTGTGGAAGAAAGCTTATTATTAGTTTTGGAAACTTATGGAGTAAGACAGAGTTACAAAAGTTAAATTTACATACCATTTCTTACAGCCAGGATGAAAGTTTTTCAATGATAAAAACTCTTCAAGCACCTCAGAAGGAGGGAAATACCACTATATTATGTGTGGCTTGCCTCGGGCACTGAAATTCTGACAGGCCCATGCAACAGAATGCTAATGTATGTGCACCATGTTGTGCATATGAATAAATGTGCTGACATCAATCAGAATAAACACAACAATTTAAGTATCTTCAGAATCTGATCCAAGTAATTGAACACATAAAAACTGATTACCAGTATTTTGCAGAAGTGTTTTCCTTATTAATACAAAAAATCACTATATAGATAAATTAATTGTTGTGCAATTGTTGATATTTAGAAGACTGGAGAAAGAAGACAGGTCCTGCTCTGGCAGAGATGCTGAACTAGATGACTTTTCCAGGTCCTTTCCAATCCTTCAGATTCTATGATTCTGTGAAAGTTAAGACATGCTTCAGGCATTAACTAAAGTGACTAAAATTCTGTCTTTGACTTCAGCAAACCATGGCTTGAATGAATTCAGAACAAATGCCATATTATAGTGCTGCCATATTTTACCTTTATAATAACTTTACCAATTAGTTTTATTACATCTACAGAATACAACTGAACACACTAAACTACAAGAAGTGCTTTCTTCCAGTTTGTTTCTTGACATTCTTAACTGTAAACTCCTTGCATAAAGTTCCTCCATCATCTTACCAGTCAGACCAGTGGAACAGCATTGTGCAGTCTATCATACTGACTGAAGCTGCGTTGCAGCAAAAAGGAGACAAACCAAACCCCAAATGTCTGAAAATTGTGCATCAAAATCTTAGGGTTTAGAAACACTTCAAAAAATGTTAAAAAAAAGGTTTCACATTTGCACACTTCAACATGGAGTTTAATTGGAACTAATGGTTGCACTTATTGCATATATACCAGGTAATTAACATTGCATGTAATAGAGCTACTCACCTTTTTCAATAAATTTAAAGCTATACTCTGCACACTATTTATATATAAACTAATTAGTTATTTTTGCATAGCCTTTAGCTTTAACAAATTGTCAGCAAAAATCATATGAACACATAAAATCCCATGAGCTCAAAGCAATGTCCAGATGTGAAAAGCTGGACACTAGCTACTTCTATTATTTCACTTGTTAGTGCCCAAGTCATGTCATGGCAGTGATTCTATCCTACAGCTAGATACTTAAAGCTGAAAAATGTCAAGACTAATCAGGAAAAAAAAAGCATAAATAATCATTTTTAGCACCAAAATAGTTTGGTGTGTGTGTTAATATGTATGTTTTTAGTACTCAATTACTGAACATAGGAGTAAATAAAATTGTTTTGTTCTTGTAAAGCATTAGCAGTGTAAGCTGGGTTCTTGCACTGTTTGATCAGTGATATAAAACAGATTAAAAGGGCTGTGAATATACCTGAGCTTAACAAACAGAATTACTGTGAAGTTTGCCAACATCAGTTTGGTATTAATCCTGCAGTTGTAGTTATTTGCATAACTTTCACATAGTCTATAGCACTAATGTTAAGTCTGAGGTCCCACTGAAGTAACTTGGAGCATCAGTAGAATAAGACGTCCCTCAGTCAGGGCCAATTTTTCAACTAACAAGGAATTATCCGCTTTTAAAGAAGTGTCATTACAGAAGATGTGAATCTAGTTGCTCAAGACTTTCTCCTTGTCTATGATACTATGAAATTGAATATTTAGTTGCTGACTGGCCTATATACCTTATTGGTTCAGCAGAGCTGACGCTGTATGGACATAGGACCTGCCCTGTACGTAAACATTTCAAGGGTAGCAAGAAAAGGGAGACTGCCCTTGAATTTTTCATAGCCATGCTGCATTCCTCGCTGCTATCAGCTGTAATGCTGGGATACTAACTTGGAACAACTTATTATTGCTATAAAAAACTGCTGAACCCACTGATCTAAAGTAGATTTGAACAATTTAAGTAAAAATCTCAGTAGCTCATTATTAATAACTTCGTGAGGTAAAAGACATTACAGAGAGTGTTTCCCTACTGGCAAGTTTATAATGATTTGGAGAGGTAGATTAAGACCTCTAACTAATTTCTGGTTTAGTGACTATACGTCCTGCATTCCAAAACTCATATATTCCAAAATAATGGATATGCAAAGTGATGTTAGGAAGTCTTTGAGAAAGTTTGTATCCTTGAAAATGTGAGAATCAGATTTTTTTAATAAAAAATCTAGAAACTAACTGCAGTAAAAACAACTTAGGAAATGATTCTACTCTTTTAAGGTAATATTTCCCATATAAGTCACATTACATGTTTTCTTCATGGCCACCTGATTTAAACTTTTGGTTTTAAGTTTAAATTGTTCCTGATTAGTGCTGGTATCTTGTTGATTTGGATTTTGGTCATATTGCTTTCCTCTTTATGCTGCATTTGCCTTGTTGGCACAAATTAAGACATTTTGTAATAGTTGTAACAGTAATAAAATTTAAAAGGGAGGAAGACTCTGATAGGGAGTGAACAGATGAAGGGAAAAGCAAATGCTTGGTCAAAGGAGTTCGAGTTCTCAGTCCCAGTACCATTCAATTCAATTAAACAGGTTTGTTAGAAGTAGGAGGTACGCAAGCTGAAGGTGTCCACTAGATGTGTACAGTACCCTTTAATCAGTTTGCTGGACACTAGCTATGCTATCATTCCCACAGCAGCATGGTCACGTGATGTTTGGAGCTCTGCTGGTAGTTGGGGCTCTTACTGCTGACCAGCCAATAGGAATAGTTTAAGATGGGACTAAAAGCATTAACTAGGAAAGAGTATTTAAAGGAAGCAATTCTTCCCTGTCTTTTAGATTCTGTGTAATGACCACTACTTTCTTCAACAAAGTTCTAAATTGTGAATTGAAAGCACGAATTATTAAAGGTATAGATACGTGACCTGAGCTAGGTGAACCTGCTTCTGCAGGGGTGTTGGACTAGATGATCTCTAAAGGTCCTTCCAACCCTACCATTCTATGATTCTATGATTCTGTTTTTAGGCAGAGGTGAGCAATAACAGATGCACATGTTTATAGGAAGGTTTGAGGTTTTTTGATATTCTACCTCTTATGTCTACTCAGACTATATTGGTACTGATCAGTATAGTACCTTGTAGAAGACATTCAGGTAGGTTCCAAAGTAGAGGCACTTTTAAGGCAAATACTTCTGACAGGCACTGTCCTGCAATGTGGAGAATGCACTAGCTCCTTTGAAGTTAGCTCAATACCCTGCAGCCTTTCCCTTATAACGTTTAGCCACTCTAGATATAAAATTCCTGCATGTTCCTAGATATAAAGATTTTATTCATGTGATAGTTTAATTTTTAAATTTCAACAGAATACCTAGAGTGTACTGTGGTTCTCTGCCTCATTGGTACAGTCTGAATTGCTACTTTACAAACTACAGTACCTGTAGCCCCACTCAGTCGTACAGAGAAAGAGGCAGATAAAGTGAGAATGGCAGTGAAGAATTTGGTCCTAGCTAGGGGCTTGCTTAATATGAACTTAGGCTTTTAGAAAATAAACACATTTAAAAAAAGATTGACATAGGGATGTCAGAACTGAAGATTTTCTTTAATTTTTATGCTTCACAGCCTATAAAGTGTAGGACTTTTTAAATGGGCATTTATTGCAGTATAAGTTCCCTCTAACAGAGATGGTAAGGTTTGATTGTCCATCTTCCCAGTTATCTCTGCTAAGATATCAACTCTCTGTCCTACCTCTAATGCTGAAAATCTCAGCAATTTTAGGAATCTCCTCACATAATGGGCCTAGTTTTATCCTCTTAGTAATCCCTAACCCATTGAAGTCAGAATGTTGCTGAAGAAAAAGCCAGGACCTCTATGGTATAAATTCTTACAGGTAGTTATGTGTTTAAAAGTAAGAACTAGGAAATAACCCAAAGTTAAATTATAACTCTGTAAGAATCTTCAAGAAGTGTTTCATACACTGCATAATGCCCTTAATTTTTGCAGAAAGCTCTCAACCCACATCCCAGCTAAGTGGTTTACAATACCTCTAAAAACTTTTTTTCTTCATTCCTTTTCTTTTATTCTGCATAGAAGATCAGCTTAAACTTTACACTCCAGTTCAGCCCAGAGACTGTAATGCAAAATGACCACAAGTGGCACATAGGTCTTGTTCTGGCCCTCTGGACGTAATGGAATTTCTCCATTCAAGAACAGAGCTTGTTTTCTGTGAATGGAAGTTCTGAACAAGAGACTTTGTGGAAGTAAAAAACAGACATGTTTATTTATCTATTTTTAGAACATGTGACAAGTGATGGTAGAAATAGATGTCCAGGTAACTTCACTGAATGTAGAAGTATGCTTCTGGGCTCAAAGGTGGAGGCTGTTTACTTAGAGCAAGAGCCATTTGTGATGTGATGAATAAAAGACTACAGAAAGTATCACAAAAGAACCATAAATCACAGAAAAAGAGAGTTTGTGAGCACAGTCAGATAGCTGTCATTATTAGGTAAGGAGCAACCTATTTCATAGAATGCAGTATCCATTCTAAATACACTGATTTTTTTAGACATTAGACTCAATATGATGAGTGACTTCTGATTATTAAAAACTTTAAATTCATTACATGCTTCTTTTTGATACTGAGTTCTGGACCAAATTGTCAAGATACTACTACAAAGCACAGGATGAGAGTCTGAATTCATCTCCTGTGTACACCTATGGAGGTGTTCTTTTCTTTACAGGCATTTTATTTAGGGGACTCTGAGGAGCTCTGGTGCAGTATGCATGAGCCTTGCTCTTGTTTGAATTGGGTTCAGTTTTCCGTTTGTGATGTCGAGAAGTAACTTGCCCGTTCGATTCTTCCAATTGAAAAGAAACTGAGCTTTGTACTAAGCCAAAAGATGGAGAAAACAGTATTTAACTTCGGAAACAAGCAACTATTACTTGCTTTTAGACTTCTTACATGAAATAGTCAGAAATTCATTTATATCAGAATGTGTAATCATCTCCTTCAATGTGAGAAATTTACATAAAACTATCTCTTTTTTTTTTTTTTTTGCCATCCACATGAAAAAAGAGTGGGAAGAGAGAGATAGTGGGTACATATTTTCACAAGTCCCAGCACCTGCCAACTGGCTGAGATAAACCGAGGTAAAAGAGGGGCGAAGGTGGTAGGTTGAAGAAAGCTACTGAGAGAACATTACAAGATAACATTTAGTGTGATTCTGGGGTATTTGTATAGTTGTGACAGGAAATTAATATGCCAGTCTTGTCAGACTGAATATTGGGTATTCAGTCTGACACACGGTTGATATTCTTATTTATATAACTTGGGAATATTTTTAACACAACTACCGTTGAAAAAAAAGGAGGTTTTGATGCTGCTGAAAACAACCAGTGACTGCATAAGCAGAAGAGAAAAGCAGCAGACACCTTCTCATGTAAATGACTACCTCAGCTGCATAATGCTTTTTCATGTTACATCCTAAGCAACATGGGAAAAGTTGGACTACAGAAGCATTACTTGTTTTCTCTTATATAAAGGACATAGAGCACTCAATGATATTATTATTGACTGCCTGAAAACCTAAGAAAATGGTTTTATTTGTCATCAGTGAGGTAATGCAAAGCCCACAGATTTATACAGGTTCAAAGTGAAGAATACTTCCATTAACATCAGTGGGAATATTTTCTTACAGGAAACCTCTACTTACATGTTTCTGGAAGTAGAGAGATTTTTACCAGGGAAGCATCATTATTTTCTTGCCCCAGTCTTTTGCTCTTTAGCTTCTACTATTGGCATCTGCTAGATGCAGACACAACATATAGCTGATGTGACCCAGACTACATTATGATTAGTGATAGTGATAGTGATAGTGATAGAAGGTAATCGAATTTCAGTAATTTATACTAGAATCTCAATGCAACAAATTATTACAATGAAGGGAGAAAATCACTACTATCTAAGTCAGATTTCTTGTCTACAGGATCAGTTCTATTTTTTGTGATTAAGTGAAGGACATTTTCACATGTATTCAGTAAAGCACAACACAACGCGTAGGCCTAACTGTGAAATCTGGCCATTGTATACGAAACTAAATATTTCTCTTTACAAGACAGAACTTTCATCTATTTGCAGACAGCCAGCAAAGCATTAAAGAGCATTTTCACAAAACCTAAGACAACATATACAGATTATTACCAGAAGCAAAAAATCAATATATGATTTAAAAAACCTTATTTAAAATGAAGGACAATAACGAACATTTGGATGGAATGGAACAAGAAAAAAAATATCTACATTTTATGCTTGCATTAGCTCTTTCCAAATCATGCAGGTAACCATGTATGAAATTGTGTTTTTACTGAGTGTCATCGTGGACTTTGGTATGAACCCTTGAGATTAAAAGATACCTTTTTTTTTTCTGAGCTATTTATCATCTTAAAGCTTTCCGTATGCTCCACATTCCATAGAAAAAAATGCCTATCGTTCTATATATTGATGAGAAATGAATCTTAAAGAAGATCTCATGCATACCCAAAATAACCTGAAATAATTCCCTGGAAAACATTGGGTGAAATGAGAAAATGAATGTTTTCCTTCAATAGTGATTCAATGTTATATTGTGTAACACAAATAGCATGTTCTGGTCATACAAAGCTTTTGTTAATCTGTAGTAAGATATCTTCAGATCTAAACAGAAAGCTGCCTGCTGCAACAGATTGAGGATTATCTGCTGAATTCGACTTTCATTTAATTCCCTTAAATTATTTTCCAAGAGAGAAAAAAAGAGACAGAAGGAGAAAGAATGAGAAAGAGAACAATTAAAAATAATTAATATTAATGACGTAATGCTAGGAAGCCTTACTAAAAGGATCAATATATTATTCAATATATTATTAAGTGTTAATGCACTTATTTGGCCTACTGATCCATGCAAATGTTTGACAAAGCTGGAGAAAGCGTGTCGCCAAACCAAAATGAATTCTACTCGTAATGGCCAGATAAAGAGATCAGACATGTCTTGGCCATTTTGTGTTCATCTTGTGATTGGGCGCTATAGGATGTACTCTGCTTTTACTCTCCAAAACCTGACAAAGACACAAAAGACTTTACACTGTAGATTAACACTAAAAAGGATTCAATCAGTTGTACAGCAGATTCTGCGGCAGGCAAGGGAGAATAATTCATAAAGGAGTCCACAATCATCTTTTCCTTCTGCTATCTTGAGCATCGTCTCTGGTTTCTACTTTTATAGGTCTTAGAGCCATTCTTCCAAAATTTAGGCACTGGAACTGCTTCTGTGTTCAGAAAAGTAGTCAACTGAGCTAAAATAATATCAATAATATCATTCCATATGCTGGTCATTAGCTCATGCTTACTTCTGGTAATGGCAAATACTTTCAAAACAATTGCAAAACCATTGCCCAAACAGGTACCACACCAAAATCAAACGTGGACTCAAATGTCAGTGAATGAAGAATGCCAGTAAATAATTGATATATAGTTAAAATTACAGTCAATTTGACCTTCTACAGATGAATCACGGATAAGTCTTAGCGTAGCAATACAGAGAGTTGGGACTTTTGTCTATGAGCTCAGAAAGGTTGTGGAGTTACTGTTTATAAGAGGCAGAAGGGAAGGAGATATCAAAGTGAAATATGAAATTATACAGCATTTTTAACATAGTGACAAGAAACCTACTATTACTTCAAACAGAAAATCATTGCAAGGATTCAGATAGATTAATTATTACAATCAAATTAACAAAGAAGGCAAATGCAGAGAAAGCTTTTACATGAACTGAAGACAGCCTGTGTATATGTTGTGGAAGTTAAAAGCCAGGGAAATGTCACACAAACAACAAGTGAGAAAGCTGGTTTGAGCTCTCAGGTATGCAGTAATAGGAGAGGGAAGCAGAGAAACTAACTCCCTTTGTACAATAAGTAACTGGTTGGGGGAGCAATAATGCTGTAAAATGCCTTGGAGGATGAGGCATATAATCCCTGCAATAATACCTACACTGTCATGAACTGTCTTAGCAACTGAACTTAAACACCAAAAAGACACCTTCTGGCTTCTGTATGCATAACTGAAATGATGTATTTTGCTTCTACAGCCTATGAGGGCTGGGAAATCAAATATGTTTGAGTACTACATTTTTGCTTAATAACATGGTAAAAGAATCAGTATTTTCTTAGGAGGTAAGGATTTGGAAAAGGAGGAAGGTTAAAAGTAGTCAAATACTTGCAGGACTTTAGAATAAGGTCAAAAATCTTGCCACTTTTAAACAGGACCAAAATAATTACCTAGTATCAAAAACTGTATGGTATTGCATAAACATACCTGATACTTGTAAGCTCTATGGGACAAGGACAATCAATATTACATCAATAATGTCTTTTTAAATTTTATTTCCCTGGTTTCTAACAGAAATTGTAAAAACACCTCACTAAACTGCTTTAGACACTTAAAAGCATGCACTTAAAATGACTTAAAACCTTAATAAAGCTCTAATGCAGCACATGAGATTAAAGTTATTACAAATCTTTAGGGCTGAATTTTTAACTTCCAAGTACAGTATAACTAATGAGGCTCTGAACACCATATTTAAGAGGCAATAGTGTGCAACATGAAAGCTTTTTTCTCTGCCACTGGTTATTGTGATACAGATCCACAACTCTACCTTTCTGATGCCAAAAGGTTGTAAAACTAGGATAGCTCTATTTCACTGAGGTGAGGACAGCGTTTCTTTCCTCTCACAACATGCCAGCACTGCCTCTAGAGAGACTTCATCTCTCAGAAATTAAATTAAACAATTCCAAATTATTTGCTATATATATCCAACCATTTTAACTACTTTTATAACCAGTTAATACACTTTAACCACTTAACATCCAATCACTTTTACTCTGGGTATACTTGATAATAAGGATTATTTCTATAATGAGCTCCAGAATTTACTATTCAGTCACCTAGGGATTATATGTGTGAAAACAATCTCTACATAGATTTCATTTTAAAAGGGAATAGGAATAATTTTAGCCTTACACATTTCAAAAAGTGGATTTTACTTTAATCTTTTAAATAAAATTAATCTTTGGCTAGAAACCAAGAATTGTAACTCTCATGGTAACTTTGAAAAAGTTCTGATTCTGTGAAGACTTTTGGAGAGTATTAGAAAATTGTTTGCAGTTTTAATTCTATAATTTGTTAAGGGAAGAAAAAAGGAAACATACTACATCTGCAAAATCAATTCTTCTGTTATGGTTCCCAAAGAACTATCTCTTTTAATCTCTCTATAGCAGATAAGCAGCAGAGGTGATTAAATGCAATGCAATATACATTCAGATTAAAAAATGAGAAACATTTGTTGTTTGCAACTATGACATGTCTATGTAATGTCCTGAACTCTACACTAAAACAGTAAGGAAAGGATAGAATTAAAAAAATGCAGAAGCTTCATAGTCAAATTAAACATTAAATTGGACTTCTTAGTTTACTTGTAAGAAGTCCAAACAGCATGTGAAGAATGTGTTTCTTTAACAGAGAGGTCACGTCTTGATGTTCAAGGTCATGTCAACCTGCAAGGTTTTAAGGATTCAAGCCTTCATCCAGGAAAGCACTTTCACTTCTGTTTAAATGTTTACTAACACGGTTTTATGCATGAGGATCAGAATATCAAGCAGTTGGCAGTATGAAAAGCACAATCCTGGAAAATCTGACTGATACAAGCTAAAAATGTGAACATTGCCAGCAAGTGCATCTCAGCTGCGTGCTCTCTTCCAAATTAGTTCACTGGTAATGTCTCCTGGAAAAATGTAGGGTTTGGAACAGCACCTGTTCTTTCTTTAAAAAATTTTGATATATACTTGCCAAATTATTTACAGTTATCTTTGCCAATTCTCTAGAGATTTGGGAGGATAACCTGTATGTAGTTGTTTTGCCTCAATGGCGTCCAGTGGATTTTTACTACTCTGCTTAAATTCTTCTGCCTAAGTCTGTAGCTCATACTCATAAAAAGATGTTGTAACAAGGGAAATTGAAGATTAATTTATCCATGTGGGAAATATGATGCGATTAGTAAAACATCTTTATCTTTGCTTAGCTTCTGCTCATGTTCCATTAATTTCAGGGGTTTGCCCTCTTTCTAAGTTTTCAGGCCTCCGTCCTAACCTGATGATCCCATCTGTCATCTCCTTGAATCATGAAGACTCATCTTACCCCTGCAGTTTGGGTAAAATCCACAACAGAGCAGTAAAATCTCTGAAGCATCATGGTGCCTTCTCTGTACCCAGAGAAAAAGGGTTCTGAAACCATATGCATTTTGTTAATTGGCATATTCTTAGTTGCCGTGATGCTTTGTGTGGCTACCTTAACTATCTCCATGGATCTTGCTTTCATGCTTATAAAGAGTACAATCTGCATAAATGATGCCACATGTAGCTAGTGCTCACATCTCCACAGCTGGTAATGGACTAGTTCAAGATGACCTGGTAATGTCTGATGGTAGCAGATGCCTGTCGCTGCTTCATCTCATATTGATTGATCTTTAAAGCTTACTGCTATTACACCATGGTAGATGCCCATAGAGCTCCGAGAAAGGGCCAAGGAAACCTGCTGGGGATCTGGACATTGTGGCCTGAATATATGAATGTTTGTTTACATCAGAGATAGTCTCTGCAGCACAGTTAGTGGATCCTTTGATTTAACCACAGTGTAGAGCTGCAGTGAAGAAGAGGAGAAAAAGAATCATCCTCTTATATAATCTTTCTGAAGGAAACATTTTCACATCTGTATGTCTTTCTGTACTTTTTATCATTCTCTGTAGTACCTTCTGAAATCTGTTTTATTCCATGTACAAACATATTTTGAAACCTTAGTTACATGAGAATACATCTCATAGACTTTAATGTGGTTTCTGCCCTCCAGGAATTTCAGAAATAAGTCGGTAATAGTTGTACCTTATAAACTTGGTTCCCAGTGCTGTTTTTGGAATATGTTTATGGCTACATCTACTGCTATTTCTGACTTTTTCAGACAGTTCTACACATTAATCAAACCCACTTTTAGCTTCTGCTTGCACTCAGTTATTGTTCTGATTCTTGCTCTCTTCAAGAATTATGAGGCATCCATCTTTATCGCTGAGTACCAACTACTTATAAAATGAGTTTCTGGTAGCTCTCTCTTAAATTTTCTTTCCTTTCACAAAGACAAACTTCTCTGATTGTAATCAGGACAATGACAATTTATAAAATAAAATTCTACTATATTGATGAGAGAGAGTCAAAAAAGGTATGCCAAAATATTTCTGGAGGAAAAAGAAAAGTCTGGGAGAGATATGTTTCTATGTGTACGAAACACAAATTGCTCCTATTTTCCTGGTGTTTTGACTAGCCTTAATAGTCATATTTAAATATAAGGGACGGTAAGATAGGCTTGGCAGTGATCATTATGCATAGCCCACTCAAATGTCAAAAATTTCAGAGCTAGGTAGAATTTGCATGTTATGTGGCTTACATTTTACTTACCAGAGACTGACAGAAAGAGCAAAAAGAGAGGAATATTGAGTGAACCTGTAAACAGCTTTCTCTTATAAAATAAAGTTACAGAGTCATCATATTATTTCTTAGTTAGCACCATTTAAAAAATTTAGTGTTTTCCAGATAAAAAGATTTTTAAGATCTTGCATAAAAAGATGAATATACTTAATAGTGAGATTTTCTTTCTGTGGATTAGATATCCAAGGTATGTGGTTAACATGTTTTTCTATACCCTGGCATTTCTTTTTGAAATTGTGTTACAAAACAATTGTCTTAGTGGAGCAGAAACAGGAAAGGAATATGTAGCAGTTTTGCATCAATATTTACCTTGGGAGGAACATTTGTGAATTGCAGCATGTAGCCCTGCCATACAGCACTGTCATTGTTAATGACAGGCCATAATCTTTGCACTGAACTTGCAAGGCCTCAGGACAGAGGCTTGACAGGCTTGCTAGGTCTAAACTTTTCTTGACCTGCTCACAGCTTTGTTTTACTTGGTTTATTTGCCACAGCAGTTTCACTGATTGACCAGGTGTCTATGGCTAATTTGCTTGACACTTTGTATGGTACAACCATAGTTTTATATAGCCTGTAGTAACAAGTAGCGACTCTATGAGGAACGAGTTATTTACATGACTATGTAGTGTGAAGAAATAGAAGCCCAGTATGACAGCAGAGGCCTTGAGAAGTCAACGTGGGATGCAGCATAGAGGGGTACAGGCGTGGGGTGACTTTGCAATGGATTGATCCTGTCAGGGTGCATACTACAGCAGAGGGACTAACAATCCTTATCCAGAAGCTAGGATGTTCATATGTCCCACAGAATTAAAGAGACCTTGACATGAAGCTGTCCTGACAATATCAACCACCAAGGAAGATCCATTAGAATTCTACAACAAAACCAACATAGATCGTTTCATCAAAATAAATTCCATAGGGGAAATTCAGGCACACTTGTTGACAATTTTCCTACTCAGCTGACATAGAGACATTAGCTTGCCACTTACATTCTTAATGTATCACACATCTACCCTGTTATCAGAACTAAATTCCACATCCACCCCTGCACAGTCTGTTTTATGAGCATAAGTGCAAACAGTGTCTTGCATGATATAAGTTGGTTTATGTGGGAACACATGGGTTACTATTGGTTACCATGCATTAAAAATGAAGCTAAATCAGAAGCATTGTTTTAAAAAAAACCCAACCAAATAAAAAACCTCAACAAAAACTACTTTTAATTTCCCTATTTCCTTACACTCATTTTGTGAATGAGTTAGCTTCATGATGAGTTAAAGACATGTGTATCAAGCTACTATTTTCTGCTCATTCAGCTCTCCCTTCAAGACACATTTCTATCTAATAAATATCTTAGTAACGATATTTCCATGATCTGAAATGAGCAAGAATTAAGAATATACTGAGAATAAACCTACAATGGTTTTAAATTTATTTATGACTGGTTCCCTATTCACTCAAGATTTATCTGACTCAATTGATTTATCAAAGCTATGCACTGTAGTGTTACTGGTAAGCATGATGGAAGTTTGATTCCCAGCAACACAATATCATTTCCTGGTTAAGGATTATTTCCTCTTCATAATGAAATGGCTTACCATCATGCTTAGTCTTTACTAAACACAAATAGTAAGGCATATTCATATTCCTATTTATGTAGTAAAAATGGTTTACATTTACATGCAGAGATGATATAACTTTTCTTATCATAGCAAGTAGTAGGACACTAGTTCTTTTTCCGGCGTAAGCATTCAATGCCCCTCCCCTGCCTCCTAGCTCAACATTGGGAACACCACATTATAGTGCTTTGCTGTGTACTGAAACATAGGAGATGAAAAGGAAAGCATTCCTTGACAGATTTAATTCTAATGAGGATTTATATTCAGTTTAACTTCAATTTTAAAGCTGACATCTGCAGACAAAAAAGGTACACTAAATCTAAAAAAAAAAAAAAAAAAAAAAAAGCTAGAGAGGGTTCCTCATTAAGCAAAAGTGCTGACGTACCTAGCACCTCACATATTTGTTTTTCAACATTGACAGATAGTGATGTGAAGATGACTACGCCATGAATGACTGATTCCAGAAGTGACTTCCTTCTGGGTGAAATTACCATGCTGACAAACTATAGAAAAAAAGTTGTACAAGTACTCTGAAAAGCCATGAATATGAGTATTTCATAGGGTATTACACAAAAAGAATCTTTATTCTTTTATTTTTCAAATCTAATTGAGCACTAGGATTGGTTTTATGAGCTAGTGTTTAAATATGTGGCTGGAGGGCATGCACGTTTTCCTCATCTTACTAAGAAGAGAATTAAGCTTTTTGCTCCTCTTGTTAATTTACAGTGTGATTTTTAGAGCCACCTTTTTCTAAAAGCAATGTACCTTATTGGGGAAGAGAAATTACATATAATAGTAACAGATGACAATTCCATATAGTAAAAATTCAGCCAGAAAAAACTGAAGATAGCTCATACTAAAACAGATCGAGTCAGATCACATTTCAATAATAGCCATTGATTCAACTCATCCTCTTAAATATATTTCAACTATAGCAGAAATCTTCAGAAGCTATGTAGTAGCAACAGACAACAAAAAAGTATGCCCCAAGTACCTTACATTTCACATTCAGAGATGCATAGAACAATTTTTAAAGAAATTAAGACAGAGGAGAGGAGAGGAGAAGAGAGGAGAGGAGAGAAGAGGAGAGGAGAGGCGAGGAGAGGAGAGGAGGGGAGAGGAGAGAAGCGGGGAGGAGAGGAGAGAAGAGGAGAGGAGAGGACAAAAAATAAACCTTCTGAAGTTCACATAATTCCAAGGTTACACCTTTTACATTTAGATATAGCCAGATAATTTCAAACAAAGTAGAAGATCTACTCAAGCTAATTCTATTATGTGGAAGAATATTTGAACGTATTTCTTCCTTTTCTACTTATTGGTGTTTAAACAAAACACTAAAATGGGTAGCCATAACCACAGTAAAGAGATATGTGAGTAGATGAAATTACCCCCAATCAATAAAATGTAAGAAAACAGCTTTGGACAAAAGTACAGCTAAAAAATGTTTGAAATAATCCCCTTAAGCTATGGAGGCTTATCTGAATCATCTGATCACATCTTAGACTCCTCCAGACTTCTCGTAAGTATAGATGCCGCACTTAAAGCTCAGGCTGTTCAAAATGAATGATATGTGCTTGTTTCTATAATTATCTCTCTTGTTCCTTACTGGCTGTACAAGTTTATTTCTCCACATTTTGCTGTCCTTCCCAGGGGTAGCATATATTTCGTCTCCCTGCCCACGATTTTTATACTGTGGTGTAATACGATTTTGGTCAATTACATCCATCTGTTCTGATACATCTGAAGATGTAAATCCCTCATCAACTTATTTAACCAATGTGCCTCAGCTTTCTGATGGAGTAACTGATTCTAGACTGGGTGCTACATTTCAGCTTTTGGTTCTTTTCCAGGACTGCTAACACTGGTACCTGTTTCTGGTAGTTTTGATGACCACTGGCCATGAGCCCATTTTGTTGGTACTACAAATATTTTAAAAGGGACAACAACCCTCATATTCACTCACAATTTGAATCCAACTAGTTGTGTTATGTAAAAATTACATTGCATTTTGTTCAGTATGGTGAATTAGAAGACAGTAATTGCTACAAAGCAGAAGTTTTATTGGTAGCATTCTCAATAAATGCACTCCAAAGGGCTGTTTTAAAAAGCATTTCACAAACTTACAGGAAGGAAACAAAACTTAAACCAAGTTAATTTTTTATATTTCAACTCTTATGTGTAAACCTTGTGGTAGCAACATTCAGCTAAATCTGCAAATATGGAAAGCAGATGCTTTAATTACAACAGGCTAAAATTTATGATGTGATAAGGTGCAGCACCTAATGCGAATGCATATCTTGGGGAAAATGTAAAATGAAATGTAAATGTAAGACAAACTAGCCTTCTATGATTGATGAGTTTCAAAAACATCATTGCCATGGAATAAGAACTAGAGTGCTTTACTCAAAATGGCTATTAAATACCAGTGAGAATACTATGAGTTGCTGAATAACTAGAAGGTGGCCTGTAAAATCCACACCATGATATTTAGGCATCATCTAATTCAGTAGAAAACAGTATAAATGTTCACAGAAATCTAGTTGGCCTTAAAGAAATCAAACAGTCATTTCAGGAAACCATGCCTACACTGAGATTTAGATTGCTAGCAATCTAGGGCTTTCGTGTACTGTAAAGATGGCTAAAAAGTCATCTGCTGGGAGAACTCTGTGATACTGTAGTGATTTCTGGGTCCTGAACACTCATTTTGAGATGTGTGTGGTCAGCCCCTACTTAATTGTAGTGCTTCAGATCTAGTGATTTAGTTATCAGAATTGCAGTACTATTTTAATATTTTTTCTTGTATACTTCAGTACCTATGTGACTTAGAAATGACAGAAACATTCTTGTTTTGTTTTTAAGCAGTCATCGTTTCATGACAAGTTTTTAAATACTTAACACAATTTGAGTAGTTCGTGGAATTATAGCAGTGGCAGTTGCCTAGGAAATAAACTTCTATAGGTGACCTACCTAAAATCCAACCTACTCATTAGGTAAAGGTAAAAACTATTTTCTTCTTCCCTCTACATGACTATGTCAAGTGGCCAAAATACAGCTGATACTGCCAAGTGGCCAAATCTGAAACAAAATTTTCTGGAAATTGTGAACTTAGTATTCCAGGCCCTCTGGATTAAAGCTCCATCCAGGTACCAAAACTGCAATCTCACCACCACTAGAGCTGTAGGTGGAGGAAGCAGGACAAGAAAACACTTCTCATTGTCATATCATATCTCAAATCTCTCAACACAATCTCCGTTTGTTTATAGAACTTCTGATAACTGACTGGATCTCACCTTTTCCTTTGTAAGGAATTATTCTGAGTTTCCATCTCTGATGTGGGAATCAACTTGGGATGAGACTAACATTCACATGCCAGAATTTGCAATCCTGAGAAAAGTGAAGGTTGGCTACTGTGATTAACATTAAGTAGCAAAAGAGAAAAAAGGTACAATTTTTAATGGTAAAGATAGGAGCATGATCCTGGGTGTAGCCTTAGGATTTAAACAATACAAATGGTCAGAAGAGAAACATTAACAGAGAGAGAGAATTCAGCATAGAGCTTTGAGAAAATATTTTGTAATTGAGATAGCTTTACTTCAAATATGATTAACAGTCAGTAAGAGAGAATATAGATACAGTTAGATTTCCCCAGTCTTTGAAATCTCCTGCGAATACACTATTCTCTACACACTTATATGCTGCATCTGCATTCAGCACCTCTGTATCCACAGTGAGAACTTGGAAGATGTCCTTCCCTCACAATGACCTTATTATTATCATGAATAATGTATACCTATAGATTAGGGTAATTTTTTATATACATCAGAGAATGAATTTAGCTTGACTATTCATTAAGTTAAATAGTGCTGATAGGTAAATTAGCAAGCCTTGTTTCAGTCCTTCACTAGGAGGTAGAAAGCACTGGTGCTTTAAGCGGAAGACTGATTGGATGCATGAGTAATGTGCTCTATACCTTCTATAACCTACTTGGTATGAAAGAGGAAATTGGTCAGACTTTGTGACAAACTTTTTAATACTACAAATCAGTTGTTGGCTACCCAGTACTGCTACAGGTCTATAGCAGGCAGATTCCAGCAGGGATAATTGACTCTTGTGTGGAATTTCTCAATAGAACAGTTGGAAACAGTTAAAATTAATTTCTATATTTAGAAAAGCTAAAGGACACAGCCACAGCAGGTAAAAATTGGCATATCACTGGTATTGTAGAGGTTTTGAACAGCTACATATATGACCTCACATCTGAAGGTCGAAAGATGGAACAGTCATGGCAGGTTTGTGAGGTTTTGAGGCAGAGAACAGGATCTCTTCCTTTTCACTACTTGTTACAAGTAGTGAACAAGTTGTGAAAACCATATTCCTGTGTATAAGGAAATATTTACCTTGTTTCAAACAAATATAGTTTGTGAATTATTGCTCATTGATGAAGATGTGTCCAATTTGTTCCTCAGTTTAGACTGAAAAATTCCTGCTGCTGTCTGTGACTATAAGTAATATATAGTATCTTTATGAACACATGGTAGTGTCTTTCCAGGAAATGCTTTGTATAATTGTTATGGAAGTTATCTGAGAGTGTTTGTGATATATCATGGAACAGTGAAGATCATCCAAAGTTATGATGCTGACTTTATGTTAGCAATATAGTAAAACATAATAGATCATCCATTCTTCAGTTTGAATTATATACTAGTTCATTTAAGCTAAAGGGCTTGAAAGAATAGTAAGGCAGAACTGCTAAAGCCTATTAAATAATTGTTTATTAAATGTTATGATGATTTTCACACATATATCAATCTTACTTCCATGGAAATAATAATAATGAAAAAGAATCGTACTGAATCTTTTTCAAAGAGGAATGGATTCCCAAACTGTCATGTGGATTGCCATGGGTTTAGATTGCTAATAGAACAGTGTATCAGCACGAAATCTCTGACTAATGGGTTTTGTTGTGTCTTCTGGACAAGGTTCAGAAAAGAAGGTGGAAAATAATTATTTTCCTAACGCATCAGTGATTTCTCAGCAGAGATATCCTCTGAGACTGATTGAACTAATCTTATAGTATTCCAACATATTTTCAGTATAGAAAGAATGTCTTTAGTGCTAAGAGGTCTGTAAAAGAGGCTATGCCCATGAAAGAGAGCATCTTTTTATTAGTTCTTTAGCCCTTGGTTGGGGAACCCAGTTGTACCTGCTGTAGGTATCTCTGCTCACAGTTGTTACACTTGCTTCATAAATGATTAAATGTTGCCCAGATGGTATTGCAAAAAAAAAAAAAAAAACCCCTTATGGATGATGTGTACTAGCAAACACCTGGAAAATCCACTCCTGAACATTTAGTTTGTGTAATCTCAATTTGCACTAAAGTTACGACCTCACCTCACTTCAAAGAGCTATAGAAATCAATTAACAACTCCTTTAACTCAGAACCAGGATTAGTATGTGTAGTTTATAGTGAGGAAGATAAGAACCATGAATTAAAACTCTTTTTAGCCCTTGCCATGGTAAAAACCTCATTGCAGACGAAGTTTGTATGTAGTTGTAGTGTGAGCTATGAAAAAATGACTCAATATTGTGCTGTGACATCCTTCCTCAAATAGTCCTATAGCCTAACTTAATGCCCTTGCTGATATAAATTAACTAATGCTTATAGGCATGCTATGATTTCTGCCTTCTTGTACGCTTTGTTAAGATGTATTTCAAGTAATTTAACGCATGCAAAGAGCCCCTCTGGTTGTTAAGACCTCTTGTGGTTCTATTATATATTTTTATATATGTGTAAGTAATACAATCATCTACCTCTCCCAGGCTTTGCTGGCAAACTGAGCAGGGAGGGGACCAGATGACCTCCAAAAGCACCTTCTAACTTTAATTATGACTTAAGTTTGAGTTCTTACCCTCTTAAGCCATCTCTTTTCCAAATAGCAAAACTGGATTTATATGGACCAGTCTTGTACATATCCTGCAATGGCATTAATGTCAGCAGTGAGACTATCTCAAATAGATTTTGTACCAGTGTCTGAAACATTAACTTGTTTGCATATCTATATTACTAGATTTTTAATCTTCTAGCAGTCATAAAAATAAAACCAGATTTCAATATTTCAAAATTGGGATATAATCTGGGCTTTATCAAATTTGTTCTGGACATTGAAAGCACTTGCAAAATTTAGGCCATATAATCAGAAGGACTGATCTGAAAGTCTTAAGGAGATGAAAGGGCTTTGTCATTCTAACTTTCATTAGTATTAATGGCATTGCACAACTAAAGCTCCACTCATCTAGATAGCGATGCAGCTCTGATTGTTCTGGCTACAAAACAGTTTTACACAGACAGGTAGTTAAAAATTGGACACCAATGCTAACTTATGATCCACTTGGAACTCAGGTATCTAAGATCTGGAATTCAACAGCCTTTTCCCCTAGCTCCATTGGCTGTGCCCCTTCCCCTCCACTCATAAAACATTTGCTGTTTTGGGGGATCTGAAGTGGCAAAATATTTTGAAACAACAGACAAGCAAACAAATAGATATTTCTTTCTTACAAACAATTACCAAGAGGAAACAGAAGTTTTAGTTGACTGTGGGCTGGTGTACAATAAGGTTGTTCTAGATTTGAGACAAGTCCTAGAGAAACATGTTTTCTTATTGTCTAATCTTGCACTGTCCAGTACACCAGAACCTACCAGCCAGGTATTTGACTTTTGAAGCTTTCTCATCACATCAATATTCAGGAACATGTTGCCTTTCTGGAAGAATGTATTTGATTTACTTTTTCTTTTCCATTCAGAAAAACTATCCTTTTCAGAGAATGGATATTTAGCTGGTTATAAAACAGTGTGGCTTTTTCTATATGAAGTTATTTTTTTTCATTTGCTTTACAGACAGTGAAAATATATCATCTAAATGCCTTCTGTTTGCAAAGACTTTATTTAGAAGGGTTTCCTTTCCTCCAGGAGGGAGAACCTTGCTTCAGTTATGTTCCTTTGAATTACAATTAAGTCTTTGAACTGCAGAGAGCTGAATAAACACATTTCTCCCACCAATTATACTGGCTTGTTTGTCAGTACCAGCTGAATACTACGCAGCATATTGCCAATTAAAAGTCCACTTTTGATTTGTTTTTGAGGCCTCTGTAGCCACTGGAAGGAGGTTGCGTTGAATAGTGTTGATCTGGGAAGCTGAAGCTCCCAGATGCCTATTGCTGGCACAGGTTAGGTTAGGTGGTGCCTGGAGGCTGCAGTGAATTGTACTTGGTACATGTAATGAAAACATAGATTAACCTAGCTTCACTGGCAGCTTCCAAGCTCAATTCAATGCAATGCAAGACTGGCTGCTTACTGCATGCTATGAATTCCAAGTTGCTACAGCTCTATGCACAGTATCAGACTGCTTCAAATTTCACTGTGCCTTCAGCACCTCCTGGGAAGCAGTTTTACAGAGAGAGGCATAGATGTACTGTTGCTCTTTCCTGTTGGGCTCTGCCTATGGGGAAGGATGCTGAAGACTCTTTCGTAGTTAAGTTGTATTTGTGCAGTTGCCTTACAGCTCCCAAACATCCAACACAGCCCTCAGGCCATCCACTCTGGATAGGTATAAGCAGGATACAGCAGGGTAGCATTGCAGGGAGAAGTGGGCAAGATGACAGCTGAGTGAAGATCTGTGTTAGCAGACTGCTCTCTGAGACTCTGGGACTAATCATCCTCTCACAATTGCACCTATGTCCATGGTCATCTGTGTCTGCTTTTAATCTCGTATGCCAACCGTGAGTTACAGCCCCCAGGAGAATCTGCTTCTCTGTGCTTTTTCTGTACAGACTCTGGCTGAACCAGGAAAATAATTGCAATTTCTGCTTTTGACATATTCATATCTAAACTCTACTCACTGTCTTAACTCATTAAGATTCTTGATATCCAGCAGTGTTCAAACTTTGTCAGGATACAAGGGCACTGGCAGATTATGCAAAAAACTTACAGTTGCCTAGCACCATTCTCTGGTATTCTGAAATGAAAATACCTGATGACATCATATTCTAAAGTACTTTGTGTGTTCTCCAGAACTAGAGGCATGGATTTTAAGAAAACAAAACATCCATTGAGGCTAGTCTACACATTTCTGATTCCTAACTAGCCCATTTTACTATGTTAAGTGAGCTGAGCTGTACAAGATCTGCTATCATACTGCTAAGCAGTATGAAAAAAGAGGACAGACTTACTTTTTGTCCTCTCTGAGTTCTGGTTAGCAAAAGCGAAAATGAAAACCGTTGGCAAAAATTTTTGCTGAACTTTCCAAATGCACAATACTCTCAAGTTCATCAGAGTGGAGAAAAGCTGTGTGACAGTTTGTTTGAATGAATTTAATTATTGGTCTTGTCAGTAATGCGTTGCATCAAATTGTTCTCTCATAGAGAAGTAATGCAACAACACTGTGTACATACTAAGTGATATTTTGTTAGAGAATTGCATAAGCTAAGTTACAATTAGATTTGTTTCATAACAGGTCCCACCTGGGTCAGTGAGAGAAAAAATAGGCATGCCAAAGGTGATAAGCACTGATGTTCCTTCAGATAGACAGAATATGATCTGAGCTGTACTAAAAGAACCTCAACTGCTACATGGCATTTTTACCATGAGCCTCCTTTTATGAAGCAGGCAATTTTGCAATGTTTTGTAAAGACTATTAAAACCTGAATTATGTGTGTATTTCCTCCAAAGAGATTGCCTAAAAATTCATGTTTTTCAAGGCCTTCCATGTCTTCATTTTTATTTCTTTAACAGTTCCACCCAGAAGGGAGATGACGATTATGAAGATTACACTTCAAACAAGACTTGGGTTTTGACTCCCAAAGTTCACGAGAGTGATGTCACTCTTATTTTAAATGGCTTGCTAGAAGGATATGACAACAAGTTGAGACCTGACATAGGAGGTGCGTTGGTTTTCTTTTTAAACTGCTTTTGATTATGTGGTGAAGAGAAAGAATTTTTGTACCATATTATGCTACACAGGAAACGGAATCTTCTTCAAAGTAGTCAGGAAAACAAAACATATGTAGTAAAACATCAGTGGTACTAAATGTAGTCATGATTTTAGAAGCTGGCATAAATTAAGATTGCTAAATCTGTCATGAGACATCTAATAAGACTGTTTTGATTTGATGAATCAGGCTGCTTGTAGTGATGCACCTGCATAGGAAGTCCAGTATTTAACTTTTGGGTAAGGAAAAAGAAAGGTCTTCTTTGTACCTCTAAGTGAGAATGTTAGAGAATCAGAAATCACAGACCTGTTTCACAGGGCAAGAATTCTCGCACAGCAGTGCAAGAATTGACTGAGGAATAGGGCACATAGGAAGAGGTTCACAAAAGAAAACTGTGGTCTAGTAAGGCCAATCTCCCTAGGTTTCTTCCACAGCCAACATAAGTAGATAGACTGAAGGTTGGATTCATGGATGTCTCATTTGACTAAATCACCTTTTGCAGAAATCTTCCTCTCCACTGATTATTGAAAGAGCTCAGAGAAAAATCTCTCTGAGATCCTGCAAGTCAGTTTCAGAAGGCCCCATGTGTGCAGAGAACAGGCAGACAACACCTGCGTAGAAGAGGATACAGCAGTAATAAGATTATAGAAAAATGCAAAGGGAATTTGTGCATGAGACGGGCAGAGGAAAGCAGAGAGCAGCAAGGTTAATGAAGAAAGCTGTTTCCAACAAGTTTATAGAGGCTTATAAACTAAGTAATTTTTCACAGCAAGGGATAACATGAATATTTAACCTTTGCCATATGTATATAGTGTGAACTAGCAGAGGAATTTGTCTTATTGTCACAATCCAAGACCAGACAAAAAAAAAAAGAATGAAACATTCATAAAAGCATCTGGAAAAAACAAACATACTTAAGTCAAGGTGTGTAAGAATAATATATCTATAGTAAAGTAATTTCAAAATAAATTAATCTAACAATTGGTTTTCATTCCTATTTTAGAGCTTTGGGTACTATTTTTGCTTTGGGCTCATGAAATTGTTACCTACCTACAATCATCTCTGCAGGCAACAACAATCATGATGCATTTGTCATTGTAATGTAAAACAAGTGATGCAAGACATCATAAGAAGAATAAGTTTGCTTTTGTTGATAGTGTTTTGTCAGATGTGTTGCTGTGACCTGACACAAAATATACATAGTCTCAGTCAGATATGACTCACTCTAAGGTAACGACACTGGTTCACTATTTGTTCTCATAGCACAGTGAATTTGTTCTGATAGAATAAATGATATAAGAATTTGTCTCAAACTGTCTCCACCTAATTTCAAACTGAAGACATTGCTGCATATATATATTTATTATATATATGCACATTTAAATATGGGACAACTGTAGTCAAACATGAACAGTACTATAATAATCTTTTGCTTGTGCCTCTTTCATTTGGCTGATTTTTACCTTTACTCATGTTACTGATTCTTGTTTCTCTTATAGTGAAGCCAACAGTAATTCACACTGACATGTATGTGAATAGCATTGGGCCTGTGAATGCTATCAATATGGTAGGTAAATGATTACCAATTTTCCTATAGTGTTCCCTTTGTTACAAAGTCTCTATAATTTTTGACATTACAAAGCTTCCATTAGTTTTAATGTTGTGCTAGACATATATATTAAAATTCTCATTATTATTATTATAGATGTGAAGACTATATGAGCTATGAAATCTCTACAATATAGGGGAAAATAGCTCTAAGCTGAAAAAAAAATATGCACTTATAAGTTTTAACATATTCTCACACTTTTATGTGCTCTACTTGCAAGTGCTTTGTGACAGGTCAACTGATTAAAACTGAGCTTCCAGATTGGTACAAAATAGTGAAACTCATTCTCCAGTGATGTAACCTCTCATACCATTAAGAGTTGAAAATTAAAAACTTAGATTCTCTCATTCTTTCCAATATTCCTTAGAAAAAGATGGTTATAGCTTCATACAAGTGGGGGAAAGTGGTTTATCCTTAGCACAACACCTACTTTATTTCTGTAGTCTTCATTAGAAGAAAGAAACCTCATTCTATAACTCTCTTTGCAGCCTCCAGCTGCTCAGTGGTGCCAGGGAAAATGAGGCATCACCACTTCTGATATTAACGGAGGGGCACAGGCTATTAAGGCAGCCAAGTCAGATCAAATTTTCCTGTCCTTGATCCAAGAGGATAACTAATTATCTGACCTGATCGGGCACGGGTTGAGGTGTGGGGACAGAATTACAAAGGTGTATACACCACTCAACTGCAGTTTCACCTGTCAGTAGGAAAACATTAGAGTAAATTGTTTTTTAACAATAATCTTTGATAAACCATGCCCTTAAAGTCGGGTTTAGTATCATCTTGTGTAGTACACTTCATCTAAAATTAAGAAAAGCATATCAGGAGTTATGTGAAATGCTGAGTGCTATGTTTTCATCAGTATTTCTGGTTAACACAACAGGAATATACAATTGATATATTTTTCGCCCAAACGTGGTATGACAGACGTCTGAAGTTCAACAGCACTATAAAAGTGCTCAGATTAAACAGTAACATGGTTGGGAAGATCTGGATACCAGATACATTTTTCCGAAATTCCAAGAAAGCCGATGCTCACTGGATAACAACACCTAACAGGATGCTCAGGATCTGGAATGATGGCAGAGTGCTGTACACATTGAGGTATTTAAACTTGACTTTAAATGCAGTCCCTCTAGGGAAAGACAAGAAGAAAGGTCCTGTGAATTCAAGTCCTTTGACATTAACCTGAAGAAAAAAGCACTGTTTTTTTTTTTCCCTATTTGCTTATGCATACAACCCTGAAAAAGGGAAATTTTTAAAAGAGACACTTGCATGCAATTTATTTTATATTGACTCAGTAAAGAGTTTTATGTATTCCTATAAATTATACTGTCATGCTTCACAGTAGCCATGTTCCAGCTCACAGATTTGCTCATTTGGACACCCAGCAATCTAGAAAGATCAGACATTTACAGTTTTCCTAGAGACTCATGGAACAAATAAACATCATTCTGAGGCGAGGGTTCTTTTTATTTTTCCCTGTCCCACCCCACCTTCACCCTCCTTTCCAAGTATCATGCAGCTCATGGCAGGGCTGGGAATATGTATAGGCTAGTAACAATGAAGGGATTGAATGAAAAAGGGTAGAGTTTTTAGCAGGCACATCAAGAGCTACATCTCATCTAGTCCTAGATTTCTGAAAGTACATGTCTCTCACTGATCTGTAGCACCTACACCACTTGAGTTGTCTCCTGATATTCTGTGGAAAGAAACACCTTTTGGTACATTCTTCTGATTTAAACATCTTATTTTGTAATTAAATGAAGTATATCCTCCGAGTCCCTTTCCACTAGCTTTAAAGGTAGTATAGATGGCTTCCTTGAATGCAGATGCCTAAATTTGGACTCCCATCCATCATTTCCGAAATAGAACTTTTGTCATATAAAATACATTTCCCTGGTGCATTTTGGCATGTTTTGACAGAGATTTGTCACTGCTCATGAGATGACCTGTATATCTACTTACGGATTTGCCAGTCTTGAGTAATGCTGCCATTTCAAATGCAGAGGAACAGAATACCTTATTCTAATACACAGTCCAAAAAGTAGATGATCAGGGCCTATGAAATCGAAAATGAAACACTGCTTAGCAGTAACCATGATGTCTTCCTATACTTGGAACATGCAAATTAATACATATATATCAATAGTTAAATTTTGCATTCTATATATATATATATCTCATATATTTGCATTTTAGATAGGTTCAATAATAGTAAGAATCTCATTTTTATTGTCATGATGTAGCTTTCAGAACAAACTTCTCAAGTGCCTTTAGTATATTCTGATCTCTTTCTCTTCAGGCTGACAATTGATGCTGAGTGTCAGCTACAGTTACACAACTTCCCAATGGATGCCCATTCTTGCCCCCTGGAATTTTCAAGCTGTAAGTAAAATACTTAGAAATATCCCTTTTCTGACCCACCATTTATTATAAATTTATATTTACATACATAAAGTGAATAACGTTTTACTTCCAGTATCAAAGTCTCATGGCCTGATACTTCCTATCTGTACATGGACGTTTT
Source organism: Urocolius indicus (assembly GCA_013401255.1). NCBI lineage: Eukaryota > Metazoa > Chordata > Aves > Coliiformes > Coliidae > Urocolius > Urocolius indicus. Next base: position 220,923 of record WBNH01007438.1, read on the forward strand.
ACTATTGCAATAGCTGGAGTCAAGAATTTGACACTTAGCAGTCAATTTATGCTATGAATTCCTGGTCCAGCTGCAGATTTTTTGGCCATAATTGAGAGATGGGCAAAATTGCACCCTACTATGTCCATAAAAGTGGAAAACTCATCTTTTAAACTATTCTCTCAAGTACCATTTTAACTTATAATAAATAAAACAAAGTGTGACATGAAGTCAAAGGCACTACTAAGTAACTTGAGAAAAAAAACATATCTGTCATTTATTTGCTATACGCTTCTCCAGTTTTTTTCCAGAACTAGAAAATAATATTTTTCCTCCCCCATGTGCACTAAAATCTTAGCAATGACTATGAAACAAAGCGTTCTGTATTTTCCATTGCAATAAGATGGCTACCCAAGAGAAGAGATCATTTACCAATGGAAGCGCAGCTCAGTGGAGGTGGGGGACACCAGATCTTGGAGGCTTTACCAGTTCTCCTTTACAGGATTAAGAAATACAACTGAGGTGGTGAAGACTACTTCAGGTAAGAAAAGGGATCTCTTTACCTTCAGATTCATTTAGCATTTTATTAACAGAAAGAAAAAAAACATAAGGTATCTCTGTTTAGAACTTAGTACTGGTACTTCACTGAACAATTTCAGGCTTTTAAATACCTATGCAACCAGTCAGGCTTTGAAGCAGAACTCACAGGAAGAAAAGTAAGTTATTGTCTACTGACCATTCTTGTCCTCCAAGAAACACTTAGAACCATCATGAGAAACTCACAACTACAAAGGATGATGGAGGGAACATCCTGTGCTTCTTCAGTGTAGAAAACAACAGAGATGAGTCGCTAAAAGACAATCTAATACTGATTTGAATATTTTACAGTCCTCTTCCAAATTCCAGAAGCAGTAAGCAGGCCTGTACAAAAATGAAATTCAAACTCCTGACCTCTTTACTACAGCAGCTCCAAGTTTATTTTGTTCCTTTAAAAAGGGCACATTGAACTCTTATTAAAGAGAACAGCCTTACAAATCAGAGTCTCAGATGATTTTCCTGCTTGTTTCTGTCTCCTTAGAAACAAGTAATGAAAGTTAAAATGATGAATGAGTAAGTACTCATTGTTTAATAAAATATCAATTTAACTCTACTAACTAAACAGGAAAATACATTCTTCTAGACATATATATTGTTTTACCTCTCAGTGGAGGTAATCAGTATCAGTTAATATGAGAAAGGATGTAAAGAGGAATTACATGGTAATATTCTTTTATGTGCCTGATATCCCCTGTCTGATTACTTTCAAAAAGAACACTGAAGCCAAAACAGTTCTATTCAGGTTGCTTTTGATTTTTAGGCTATTTTATTGCTGTGACAAATATATTGTTTTAAATTCAGATATCTGTGTTAATTTCTGACTTCAGAAATATTCCCATTTCAGGGTCAGCATTGCTGTTACATTCCACAGGAGAGTGAGATAAGCTAGAGTTGAGAGGAGCCTGCTGTGTATTACATACAAGTGAAAACAAAGAGGATGAGAATTAATTTTTCAACTCCTGAACCACTGGACATTAAATGCCAATGGCATGCGTAGACTTATGAGCAGGGCAAAAATGGAATGAAGCCTCCCAGCTGTAGTCACATTTGCCTTATGGCATCTTCTGCCATTTTAGCTCAGGAAGATATTTAGTCAGCTATTCAAGAAAGCATTTGACCTTTCTCATTTTCCCAGGAAAATAAAAACAAAGGTGCAAAAAAAGGACAAGAGAGCAGCATGTGTGCAAGCTATAGCTGCTACTAACCACCATTAAAAATGACATGGTGGAATTGCTCTCAAAGCAAAAATACAAACAGCAATATAACTCACCTCAGACTGCCTCTGCAACAAAGAACAAGACAGCAGTGTATCCAAGTGTGGTCTAAGATCCCATCCTGCCCAGGCTGAAAAACATTTCAGCCTTAATTCAAGTTTCTTTTATTTGCTCTTCTTCTTTCCTTTTCTGCTTGAGCCATCCTCTAATAGACTTTTTGTTTGTTTGTCCAGAGATACAAAGTGAACAATGCCATGAGCTTCAGATGCAAATCAAAACCACTCTCTAAGGTTCTGCTAATGGGAATACTGGGAAACAAACAGTAAAACATAGAAAGCAAAAAGATACTTTTCCATGTAAACATAAGGTATATAGCCATTCAAAATTGTAGTACTCACCTAACCTAGAGTACTAGCATAATGCTGTATCAGTAGCTTTTAATATGACAACACATATCAGACCATTTATTTGCTTTACAAAAAAAAAATAATTAGCAGCTAGCACACACTTTAAAGCAGCAAAGAATCACTCTAGTCATCACTCCTGAAAGCTCCTCAGCCTGCTGAGCTGCTTTCAAGGACCTACTGGGTAGAAAAACCTGGAAGAACCTCCAGTGCACAGATTTCTTCTGCTATAGTTTTATTGGATTTTCCTTGCTCCTCTTGTTTTTACAACCATAGATATGCAAGAAAATTGGATTTGATTTTGATCTAGGTGCAATTAGAAGGTGAAAAAAACCAAAACAAAACAGGAATTGTCATGAAGCTGTTCTATTTCCTACGAATACTCTACTAAAGCTAGCAGAGCCTACAGTGTACTCATTGCTTGCCTAACTGTCTTGTTAGCATGCTGGGAACTACACTAAGTCCAATATTCCTCAGCCAGACCCATAATCACTCTCTTACATGCACATATTTTCAATAGTTTGTCCCCCCAAAAAAGACAAGAAAAATATTCCAATCTTAAAGATTTCTTAGCAAACTATGTGCAACTTGAGTAGACAAATGTTTAAATGCCCATCTAGCCAAAATAAGTCCTGAAACTTTATGCAACCAATTGCAGGGCTATGTATAATACAATTCAGGTACAAACTAAAGACAGTGCCACTGGCTGGCAATGCTTCAGTGGGGATATAAGCAGAGATACACCTGAGGAGGTGATGGAAGGATTAATAGGATGTTGGAAAGAGGACTACAATTATACTTCCAAGAACTCTTCCCTAAAGCTACATTTGTGTGGCAATAGAAACCAGACAAACCTGAACACAAGATAGGAGGAATTAGAGAATATGGGTTTGAATGGTTCCAGAACAGAAGGAGCCTGAGAGTAAAGCTAAAAGGCATCTGAAAATGAAGTAAACTTTCCATATCTGCATTTAATCCATTTCAAAACAAACTTGTTTCCAGCTTCACACCTCCCAGTGACTGACACATTCTAGTCCCTTGAGAACTATGCTTGTTTGGTGTCTGAAGCAGAAAACAGTATCAGAGTGGATGGCTAAGACTTGATCGTTACAAACTCAGTTACCTCTCTTCTTGTCATGCTGTAGCTGATGGGCTGAGTTATGGGCAGAGGGGGACAAGGATTGTTTGAGCGTAAGCTTCATAAGATCTGATGGACTTGCTGAAGTGACTGCATTTATCTGCTGCTCTTCCTTTGCATGCACTGCAGAAGTATAAGATTAACTGAAAGGGCCAGATGTCAGAGTTCTGTCCCTGATCAGTTAGAGAATTGAGATAACAACAGAAAAAAAGCACTAGAATATTACAAACCATACTGTCTGTTTCTCTTCCCTGAAGTGTGTCATCCTGAATTGTCTGTTTCCCTCCAAACTGAGCTAATTTTCTTCAAAAGTCACAGACCAAGCAAAAAGGAATGACTTAGCTGATTGAATCCACTGTCCATTAATAGCAGGGCCTGTTAAAAAAAGTTAACTCTTGACCTTCTGCCCTATGAACATTCAATTAAAATGATTAAATAGTCTGCACATTTAGTAATATATTTTCTGTATATTTTGGGGTTATTTTTATTACAAACTATAGTGTGTAAAGAGCAGTGGTTTAGTTCAGATTATTTGCAATAAAGACCACGATAAAACATAATATGATCAGAGTTATATAAACTAATACAGTTGAACTCATGCATTTATAAACTGAGATGAGTTTAGTCTATTATTGAAGTATATCCATAATCACTGCTCAAACAGTGCATATCTTGGTCATTTCTTAAGAAACTACCATTTCTCTCTGGTGTGATCTTTTTCCTTACAAATTAAAGACTCATCCACTGAATGGTAGTGAGAGATTCCAATAAAAAAAGGATGAACTACAGGAAAAGTCTAGTGAATAAAAATTCACCACCTTCTGAAATTTACACAGATATTGCCATGAATAGACCTTACAAAGAATGCATAAGATTTACAAAATCCTTCTTCAAATCTAATGCTGAGGATGTGTACTAAAGCCAGTTGCTTCACTGATATGTCCAGAGTTCTTATATTTATCCTATCCCTAGTTATTTAAGGGTGTGTGGTTTATTAGATATACGGCCTATACAAGGGAGAAATGTAAGTCTAGCTGGCAAGTGCAGCAGAAAATGGACACATTCTCATCTAGTATTGCACAATACAGTTAATTTGAATGAATATCAGTTATTTTTCCTTTAAAATCTATTGTATATTTAATTTCTAACCCTTTATATTCACTGTGGATTAAAAAGAAGAAACAAATTATGTGAGAAAATAGTCCACCAGGTCCCACACTTCTGAATCATATCAGCAAATGCTGCTGTTCACTTTTTGTATGTCCAAATGAAAATAATGTAGAACTTAGCTAGAATCACATTATAGAACAAAAAAATGTCTATTGCTTAGAAAGGACTTCAAGAAAGTTTTTCTAGAGAACTCTCTCAACTCAGATTTGACTAACATGGAAGTTGAACTTCAATTTTTCTGATTGCTCCTGCAATGCAACAAGTGTTACAGAAGTCTAAGATCTGCAAAACACAATGCACCAAGTGGAATACACTGATCAGGGACATGTTGCACTTTGGGAAGAGGACAATAGAAAAATTCTCAAATTTGCAATTAGATATTTTAAAGAGTGAAAGTTTGTAGGAAGGAAATAATCAGATGCACAAATAGGAAAAATTGGTAGTTGTGTAAAAAAATTCTGAAGGCTCAAGCAATCCAACAAAGACACAAGGATACAGAATGTGATACTGTTGCAGAGAACCACATTTTCTGGGATGCATTACTCACAATGTTGCGTGTAAACTTGGGAGGGATAGTCATTGTTCCACTCTGTGAAAAACTGATGTCAAAATGTTGCTGCATTCAGCTCAATTTAAAAAAGGTTCACTTTTAAGTGTAGTATTTTAAGAAAGAGGAGTGCAAAAGTGTCAGTAAGTGTTTAGAAAGTATCATCTACGTAAATATATGGAAGTATGAAACTAGACTGGAAGAAACTACAAATAGTGATGAAAGAAGTAAAACAAATATACTGGTTTTAAACCATAACAATAAGCAACACTGGTACAAAATATTTTGGCGCACTGTAGAAACCCTAAGATCATAGGGTTTATGAAATCATACCTCAGGCCATGAGGAAAGGACTAGCTTGTAACTTGAAAATCTTTCCACAAATGAAGTTACTAGACAAAATGCAGTTCTACTTCCCAATTCCATTGTTTTTGAATATACAAGATACTGTACGATGCAAAACAGCTTGTGAACGTGTAATTATTCAGGACAGTTGGAGCTTCTGGTATTCCCAGTTCATTTCTGTGACTGGGTAGTTCCTTTTTTAGACCAGACATTGTCTATTGCATATTCACAGACTCTGTCTTGAATTTTTAATTAGATGCAAAGACATTATAAAATTAATGAATAAAGAGCAATTCAACAAACTGCACAGCATCCACAAGACTGGTGAGCTGGTATCTGTACATTTTTTTTCTTTTCTTCCTGCTCTGTTTTACAGAGCTAATGAGAGCTGTGCAGTAGGGACAGTGTATCGCTCAGAACTGATGGTGTCAAATTGGTAATTGAATATTTATTTTACTATGCATCTATTAAGTCACATATTTAGATCTAGGTCTGGTTTCTATTTTATTAGGAAGATGCAGTCAAGGCAATTATTTTGTGGAAGATGACATATTTGCAGACCTTTATATTTTAATCTACTGCTGTATCATAATGAATTGAACTGTTGGCAGGCATGTGGTCTCCAGAGGTTTCATAATGCTCAAAAAACCCAGGAGTCTTCTCCCTATGCTTTCTATTAAGTCAAAATGCAATATTACAGGTGCATATCATATTCGAAGAGCTATGTTGGGAAAAAAAAAATGAACATAGGTGGATTGCCACTGTGCCTAGAAATCCCTGACAGGCCCATACACAATTCTGAGTTCTAGTATGGGTGGTTTATAGCATGTGGCATCGACATTCCTCTGAGAATTGATAACTTTCTCTGTCTGAAGATTTTGATCTGGAGAACAAGTATAAGATACTTATGCCTGCATTTTGCAGAATTTAAACACACAGAGGAGCAAATTATGACACAAGCTTTAAGTGAGACCACTGACTTAAACCCAGACTAGTAATGAATTGTTCTGTGTATCTTTATTGTTCTCTTTATGGCTTAGAAAGGTATTTATCTCAATATTCTTGTTATTTGCAAAGCTATATTAAGTTACTTGCTAAAAGAATACTGCCTCTGTAGGACAGTGAAACAATTTAAAAACAGTAGGCAGGCACAAGAGACTGAAAGGCCTGTTGTTTATGGTTACTGTTTCAAAGGAAATCCTCAGCCCTAAGCTAATATCCTTAAAAGAACCTTAAAATGTCTTAATAGCTATACCTTAGGTTTACCTGTCCAGAGAGAGATCACTAGGGAATATTTCTGTGCTTTTTTTTTTTCTTTCCTAATTTGAATTCCTTTTATTTTAATTTACACAAAATATTGTTAACATTACTGTGCAAAACACATCATTATTTGAAATAAAATACAGGAGGATTCCTTTAACTTTCAAATACCACTGTGATGAAGGGTTACAGACAACTCTGTGAGCAGGAGTAGGATTTTTGTCATAGTAGTCACAACAGTTTGATGTTGCTGTCAGGAAATAAAACCAGTATAAGGTAATTACTTCTGCATATTTATTTGGAAGGAAAAAGAATTACAAACATTTATCAAATATGAATGACAAACTTCCCTCAAATAATCCTGATCCTCATATTTACTCAGTCATTTATCAAAACATAGCAGATAATAAATGTTTCCTTAAGTTATAACTGTTGAAAAGTTTGTTCACTGAAATAATTAATCTATGTTTAAGGATCATGTCTTCAACAATTAAACGTGGAGTAAAATTCCCTCCCTCCAATACATGTTCTATACCCCACACTTTCCAAGATGGTTAATTGTGTGGCAAATGAGTATTTATAGATAATTTCACATGATTGCATAAATGAACTAATTCAGTAAGCAGGCTTTTTGGTTCATCTCTGTCATGCAAAGATCTATGTACGCGTGCTTTTCCCGAACTGCATAATCAGAAAGCCTTAGAATGATTTATCCTTATATAATCACAACAAGCTAGACAACAAGGACAAGCTGAAGAGTTCCTGAGAAGCTGGACAATGAGCTGCAGACATGAGGGACAGGGGCCTCTCCCGGAATGGCTGGGAAGGGCTCATAGTCAACTGCATAGGATCTCCTCTGTACTGTCTGTTTTAGCTCTTGGCAGCATCCCAAAAGGCCCGAAGAAATCTGCATAGTTGCATTCATAGAATCATAGAATGGTAGGGTTGGAAGGGACCTCTAGAGATCATCAAGTCCAAACACCTCCCTCTTCATCACCAACTCTAGTTTTTTTTGAAATCTCTATGGACTCATTTCTATGTCAGCAAAGCAATAGGAAAATCTATGCAACCTTAACAATACAGGCTAAGGAGCAGGTCATTTAACACCAACATGTCCAACAAGAAAGCCTGGGGATCCAAGCAACACATAATTATTAACTAGCTTTGGCCTGGTTTTCTGCCCCATGTTCAGTTATGACCAGAAAGAAAATGATCTTTCCAGTTTATGTGGCAAGTGTAATTGCACTCATGTGAAATATACATCCATAATGTTGTTAGCTGCTGTTGTTAGCTCCTTGAAAAGAATTTGATGGCAAAAAGTGCAAGTCACAGCAGTAGCAATGGAGCTGTGACTGAAGATTGAAGGGTCGTCACCATTTCCATGTTAATGAAAAAAAGCATCCAGAGCACAAAGACTCCTTAATTTCATTCTCTCTTTCACACTGAAAGGCTAGATCTTCGTAGTTTAATAGGCAGAAAAACTCCTTCACTCTTCCAGTGAAATCAATATGTTTAAAATTTTACAGATTGAAAGAATCTGACTTCTCTATTCAAGTGTATATGTGCATAGCTTCAGGTTTAGCTAGGTATTTGAGTTCACTTTCTTCTAAATAATCATATAAAGAGTTGAAAGGTTGTTTGATGATTATTTTTTTTATCTTTTAAAAGGGGATAAAGATTTTCTTAATATTTCAGTGACAGTAATTCAACCCTTTCTTACTCCCAGTTCTTCTTCAACTCAGTGTCAACTGAGCCACCCCAGTAAAGTGAAATCATCATTGTCCCTGAAGAGAAGGGTTGTTCGGGCCACTTTCAACCCACCCCAATATGACTTCCCAAGTGAACAAAGACTCTAGAGGGTGAAGTTTATTTTTCTGAGTTTGTCTTTCTGAATGTTTGCCAAATCCGTAGGCACAGCTCGCTATAGTTTAAACTGAGCTTTAGAAAGGTCAAGTAAAGATAAAAAGGATTAATATACAAGTAATCAGAGAAAAAAAGGATAATGTGGAATCTTACAAGCATTTCCACTGAACCTAATGTAGGGTAATTGCAAAGGCACAGATGTTAAAGGCAAGATTTGTTTTATAACAAATATGACTATGTAACAGAACAGTGGCTTTAAGAAAATTATTTGTTCATTTAATAGCAAAAAAATGATTATATCTTTTAGGAAATTTAAATTATTTTAAAATAAAGAAAAATATATGATTTTGAATATTTTTAATTTATGCTAAAATCAGCAAATTAAGACAGTGATATTTTTTTAATCTTATAGACTTTCCTGCAAACAACTAAGCGTATACATTTTTGTGATCCCTTTAATACTCCTATGAATATGTTTTCAGAAGTACTGATGTCTCTTGAAGATACAAAGCATATCCTAAATTTCTTTTTAAAGTCCTGTTTGGTAATGAAATCATCATCTCATCCATTGATTGACTTTTACAGAAGCTGTTTCAATATCATAAGAGAAAAATCACTGCAATGCCACTCTTTGCAACTGTAGCTAGATCTAATTACAATGAATTGCGATGAGAAAACTTAGGTTCAAAATGCTGAGATACAATGGCTTAGTAGTTAAAGAACAATGTATATTCACAGTTATTATAGCATTAAAATTACTCTGAAAATTAAGCATTTATTTTCAAAGAGTTTCCTTCATAGTGAATAAGCATGGTTAAATTATTGATTTAAATAAATGAATGCTTTATTGTGCTGTTTAAATAATTAAACATCAAGCAATTCTATGATTGCTTGAACTGGAAAGTTCTTGAGCACTTCAGCCTTTCAGCTGTAGTCACAAGCTGATCTCTGTAACCTGTAGATTGATCAACATAACACTGATGGTCACTTTCCTCAGTGGCTTTTGACTTCTAGACCCTTTTAGGGTTTAAAAAATATGTTTGCAGAACAATGATAATTTCTTTCACTTATTTTTCCCTTGGTCATACCTTTCTCATCATCTTCCTGCTCTTACAGTGGATAAAAACAAATTCATTTGGGATGTTAGAAAGCCATGACATCTTAATGGTCATAATGTCTATAGTATAGGGATAGTTCATTTGCCGGGGCTGCATATGTGTCCCAAATAATAAACATGCCTATAAGGCTGTTCTTACACAGTTAAATCCCTTCAGTTTCAAAATGCCATTTCTGGCTTCTCAATCTCATGTTATTACATATCATTTTTAGTAACCTACTTATCTAAGATGCTGTTTTGTTGGGGGAGGTTGTCACTGTATTTGAATAGATATAATTGAAAGGCTGAGTGTAAGTAAGACACACAAGTCTGTGTAACAAGAATATCTGAGTCAGGAGGCATTGATGGAACTAATAATACTCAAATCCAGCCAAATACCTTATGTAAAAAGCAAATGAAAGTAATTTTACACTACTAAGTTTAAAGAGACCTTCCCAGTGAGGTTTGATATTTAGTTTTTGTATCAAATAGAAGAGGAGAAACAAAAAGAAAATAGACTAGGGTGTTAAATGAAAACGTGTCCTGTATGAACAAACTTCTAAAACTCTCTGTATTACCTCGTGATTGTGAAATATTCGACTTACATTTTTAGATGTGACCTACAATTCCATAAGACTATCTTACAATGTTGACAGTACATTCCTACAGAGGAATATGGTAGCATACTGTTAAGCACAGAAGTAATGTTCAAATATTTGCCATCATTTTATGTTTCACAACCATAAAGTCCCCTAATTTAATGGTAAAACAAATTCTTAATTGTAAATAGCACATGTTTTAACATTGCTGTTTTAAATAAGGCATAATCGCCCTCATTTTGATGAACATTATAGTAGCTATAAATATGCCACTTATCTCAAAAAATGATACAGTCTATTAAGTGAGTTCTTTGCTCCTCTTTAGAAGACTGCATAATTAAGGCTAAAGAGCTGCAGGATAAAATTAATGTAATAACACTTTCTTGTTTCATGTCCTATATAAGAGAATTTGAAAATATTTTTAAAGATTTAATAGAGAAAGTACCATAACACCCTTTGTGTGTCTCCATGCTAGTGACTAGAAAAGATCATCAAACTAGTCAGGAAATCACTATTTTTTCCTGTTTGTAGTTCCAAAAACTGAGAAAACTGCCAACAAAACTTAACTATTGCCCATTATGTGTTCCTGATGATTGTAGCTCAAACCTATTTAATCTTGAGAGTCTGAGTTTAAAGAGAGATGTTGACTCTTACTATGTAGGTAACAATTAGTCACACAAGGTTGCTTCTGTTCTGTGAGTGTATTGGTCAAAAAAATCCCAAACAACTCTCTTCCCTTCTCCCTTTCTCCAAAAATCCTAAAATGAGTTCACGCCGTGTCCATTCAAATTATAGATATCGATAACTCTTTGTCCTTACTTAAATACACAGCAATTTCTTATTGTCTGCTGTTATCCAGTAACATTTATTTAAAAACAAAACAAAACAAATGTAAATATTGCCAACCAACCTTGCAGTTCACCACAATTTCTTTTTTATATCACTGTAGCAAACTACCAGTCTGGAACAGACCTATTAGATTGCTTCAGTTGCAAAATCATAAAGTAAAGCAGCAATGTCTTGGAACTGGGTATCTTTGGTTGTACAAGCACAGCAGCAATAACCAGGGTGATTCGTGACAGCATACTGTCACTGGCTATGTTTGTTCTGAGTGCTAAGGATTTGAGCTGTGAAATAAAGAGTTCTTGAATAACTCTTCTAGTAAGTAATTTTATGTCTCCTATTATTTTTATATTTTGCTTTAACTGGATTCAGCAATATTGCAGGAAAAAAGTAGACAATTTTCAAGTATAAGTATAGGAAATCCATAACATCCTTCAGCTCTGAGAAACACACTATCTCTATTGACAACAAAAGCCAAGGATTTCATTGGGATAATTTATTACCAGCAAATAGTGGAAATATTAAAAATCCATTATGGCTCTATAAAGTCAGAGAATAAAAAGTCAAGAGGAAAAGATCAACCTTCTGAATACTGGAGAGTATGAACTGCTTCGTTTTATATGCAAAGTGTAAATCCCACCAGTGCCCCAGAGAGGAAAGGCACCACAGCATCCTTCCACAGAGGGTATGGCAATTTGTGGTAGAATTATTTCAGGGCTTTGTAATGACTAAGGCTGTTGATGCTGAATTTCCTACCAGCCAGCTGATCTAGGATAACCCAACTGGCATATTATTAGATGCAGTAGCGCCTATTCTGTGCAGGAGGATGAATCATTTTATATTTGCAGTAGTTACCACTGCTGAGGTTACGTTCTGAAGCAAGTCAATGTAAAGGCAACCACAAGCAGACATTCCCTTGACAAGTTTGCCAGCTTTGGTGACCACCTCTTCATCAGGTACCTTTACAGTCAAACTTAGCCTCTAAATCCTTTTGTGCTGATGAGGCTGATGGGTTTGGAACAAAAAAATATCCTCTACCTCATGTCTTTCTCTCTGACCCATCTTATTCCCAGTGCCACATCCTTAAAAGATTATATTGGGTTTTTATTTCCTAATGGGATAAGAGATAAATGTATAACTGTTAATATGCCTATCTGAATGCAGTGCCACAGGTGCTTTCCATGCACAAAACTTAAAATGCAATATAAAAATAGATTTAAAGAAAACAGTTGACTTTCAGAAAAGGGCAATGAGGAATATTATTTTTGATATGGCAAAGCTGTAATTCTGTAATTCCCTCATTTGGGAAGATAATTTCTATGATGCTGGAATTTTAATCCAAGATCAGGGTTGCTAGCTCATGGTAATACAACTAAACAACAACTAAATTGTTTCACATTGAGAACTGCTCAGAGAACTTTGTTTACAGCTGTGTTTGTATTTTCAAACATCCATTTTGCTTAAAAAAATGTTCACAGAGAGTTGTTAGGATAAAGAAACACGGGGGAAACAACATCAGTAAACCATGTATTTTTCAAAAACTACCATCAGTCATCTTCTTTTGAACTTATTCTACCTCTAGAAATAATAAAATGCTTAAAATTCATCTGACTGGAAACTGTTGGGATGCAATTTGAGAACGCTGCTGTTATTTCCATGGTAAAAATTTAAAGTCATGACAAGAAAACCAAAGCTCCTGACTTCTCTTTTTCACTCTACTGAAGTATTTTAAATGCTCACTTGGCTCTGGCTACTTTTTCTCTCCCACCTGCCGTATGTGCATATGAAAGGCAAAGTGCTTGCTAGGGAATGAGGCCAGCAGAGCTGAACCAGAAGGGAGGCTTGCTGCTAGGCATAGAGCGGTGGAGGAGGAGTGCTGCATTTGCCTGGTGGTGGGAATGTTGGTTTCTTGAAGGAAACTGGGTGGCATTTCCAAATCCACATCCCTTCCAGGAAACTCATGAGCCTCTTCAAAGCAAATATTGTTTTGTTGCTCATAAGAAATTATTGCTTGCAATTTTATTGCTTGCCTCTTGACAAGCCTCCCTTATGCCATCTGAGGTAATATCACGACTGACTTTATCTTATAGAGTATCTCTATAAAAAGCTCTACCTGCAAGATACAGATGACCACTGCATCATTTCTGCATTTAACCTATCATCTCAAACCCTAAGAATTTTGTGAAAGCAACCTCCACAGAAAGATAAATGCAAAACGCATTGGATGACTCTTTATAGCATATTGACTGTTCCTTGTGCCTACTATCAGTTGCAGCCTTATCTCTCTGTGAAGTTACAGCAGCTGAGCTTCTAAAAACACATTGTAGGAGACCTTACAGAGATACATACAGCTTCCAGTGACTTCATTTTACGTCACCAACATGTAGAGTGTGCTCCAGTGTACATGGTAAAGCTAAATCTGCAGTTCCCTCACCATAGTTCTGTCTGTATCCCACACAATGTTTCAGATCTGGAACTGCCAGTCCATTTTTAAAAGCTTTACAGGACAGGACAGTTGCAAATGTTAAAAGAGGAAAGTCTTAAAAAGATATAACTCATGGGATTCATAGTGTTAAGACTTTGCTATTAAGAAAAGATTCAGAGGTTGCACTTCCTGCCCTGAAAACATACAATGTGATGGTATTCACGTCACAATGTGGAATGGAGACTCCCAGGGGAAACTGTTTTGTGTTCTCCTGAATGTCTATTTACAAAATAAATAGTTCTTCAAAGGTCTCCTCTTGAAAAGGGCAAGCCATTTAAATACCTTGTAGAATTTGGACTAGGGTGATTACATACATCTAGAAGCTTTACCTTTATTCCCTCTGAAGCTGATAACTGATGGTTTCTGTAGCCTTTAAAGAATTTTTTACATCCTAAGCTTGATCTGTTTGACTTCAAATGGCAATACTGGTTATAAATTATTCATGATTCATAGCTGTCTCTTCTGAGACATGATCTTCAAACTAAGAATCCTCTTCATCTCTATCCTCCCCTTCAGGCCCCTTGAATGCAGGCTTGTGGCCTGACTTTTCCTGTTGGCATTAAGTATAATTTTAGAATATCATCTCATTGTTTGTCGTGTTTCAACTTCTTTCTCTCTCACTATCTCTGACACCTTCGATTTTAACTCTACATTTATTTACTATTTTAACCATAACCTAGTTCCCTCTGCTTCAGTGTCTTTATTTTGTCTTGTTAACTGATTTTAAAAATAATTTCCCCTCTATCTAATAGATAAAGAGATTCTGGATTTGACAGGATCCCTTTCTTTCCTCCAGTGATTTTACTTTCCACCTGATGTCAATAATATCCTTCTAGAAGCCTCAAGAGGTTAAAAGTACACCCAAACACATTTGCAATCTGTCTTCTTAACATATAAATACCTGTTTTATTAGAGATAGTTTTTTCCATTTCATTTCCTTACCAATCACACCTTAGACTATTTTGCAACACCTGCTTTTACCAGTGGATGTTCCTGCTGCTTCATGGTAGCTGTGATTGTGCATAAGCTTAACTTGCACATTGCTGAAGGTTTGCACCTGGCTTCTGCAAGACCGGAGTATCAGAAACCAGAAACCTTTTGGAATTTGCACACACAGCAAGCATTGTCCTGAGGCAAACTGATAGCAGGAGAGTGAAGATATTGTTTATTTCTCAAACATTAGTCTGAAATAGCCTTTTCTAGAGAGATTTCTTAAAATGGAAAACAAATACATCTGCAATATCTTTATTTTAAATCATTCTAAATAGTTATAAAATGTCACAAATGTGATTCAGGATGTTATTTTTTAATAGCCATGAACTCTGGAGCACTTTCCCAGGTAATTTGACAATCTCTGAGTTACTTTCAAAGAAGTGAACCTAAATACAGACACAGACTCTTATGAAAATTATTCTAAGCTTTTGTGTGTAGGATTTATAATATCTTTAAAACTTTTTAAAAGTATTTCCACCTAGATTTAGAGCATAATCTGTCCGAAGTTGTTCAAGCAGTGTGCACATTTCAAAGAAGCTCCAAGCAAGGCAAGATGGGGTGAGAGAAAAGAAATAGTTCTACAGCTGCTCAGTGAGAGAGCTGTGACTAGACCTGAGATATCCTGCCTGCTGCTTCACTATCCTAATCAATAATCCATACTGTTTCTTTGAGATATTTTTGGTCTATGTTGTTTGACAACAAGCCAATTTACTTTTTACTATGTATCTTTGTTGGGTTCTCGTACTCAGTCATCATTTATTACGAAGCTGCCCTAGCTCTCTGAAGCCCGTGACATTTGGTAGCTGATCATACTGAGCTCTGAAGAAAGTTGGGTTTGATCTCTACTACTATTGCTCCTTCATGTTTTTCCTTCCAGGATTTCATACCTGAGTGAGTTTTAGTCTTTTTTATCCCCTTATTTAGATAATTTTCCTGGGGATTTTAAACTAAATGTTTACTAAGGAAATCTTCCAAAATGTTTCAATGAAGCCAAAAAGAAATGGAATTGAAGTCATTAAAAAACTAGTGCTGGAAGTCCAGCAATAAAGCTTGTTGCTATTCTTCCCAGCGTCCCTTATGTTTCCCGTTTATGGCATCGTCTTTACAGTAATCTCCCTGTGCATCCAGTGGAAGCAAAATGCTGATACTTGAGTGGTACATTTCTTCTGCTGGGGGGTTCAGACAGAATGAATCTGCAAAACCTATGGCTCCTCTGCAGAACATTGTCTCCATGAAGTCATGCCTTCTCTCCTCTAGAGAGGAAGTAGAAGAAAACATCAAGTTTTATTGCTGCCTTAGATTATGCAATACTGTCTTCTGTCTCTGAAAATAACTGGAAACATCAAGATCAAAGATTAAATGTACCGTATCCTCAAATTCCTCTTCTCTCAGAATGAAAGGTTTTCAGAAGAATTCCAGAATGACTTTTGCCACCCATGACAATTTACAAAGATGTAAATGCAAATCTTAGAAATTGTGTTTTATGAGCTGCGTCAGTCTTGAGCAGTCATTTTAGC
>WBNH01007439.1:0-47255 GCA_013401255.1 Urocolius indicus
CAAGCCCTACCATTCTATGAAAGTCAAGAAATCAATGGAGTCAATGATAAATGAATGTTGGAGAGTAAACTGAGTCCAGGGGTGGGGGAAAAAGGGAGAATTATCAGCAATTTTAAGTAGAATGCAAGAGAGCAACTGTAGATGAACTGCAAATGGAGACTGAGAGCAAACCAGTGGAGGGAAGTCTAAGTGAAAGCAGAATCTAACGGCTGGGAGGAGATAAGAGGGCAAATGAGGGAACTGCAGTGAGTAAAATAGTCCAGTCCTGTGGCAGAAATATATGTACATGCTAGGAACTGACCATCCTTTGCAGCAGAGGACCATAAGGGTCCTGGTGGACACCAAGTTGAACATGAGCCAGCAACGGGCCCTTTAGGCAAAGGTGGCTAACAGTATCCTGTGTTGCCAGTTGTTTGAAGATGCTGATCCTTCTCCTCTTAGTGTCAGTGAGGTCACAGCTGGCGTACTTGGTCTGGTTCTAGGATCCTCAGTACAAGAGAGATGTTTTGCTACTGCATGGAGCCAAGTTAAGGACTACAAAGATGATTAAATGACTGCATTGTTTATATGATGAGAGACTGTGAGAGCTGAGACTGTTCAGCCTGGAGAACAGAAGACTCAGGGAGATTTTATCAATGTATGTAAATATCTGAAAGGAGAGTACATGGAAGATGAAGTCAGGCTCTCTTGAGTGGTAGCTAGTGCCAGGAGCATAGGCAATGGACATAAACTGAAACACAAGAGGTTCCCTCTGAACATCAGGAAACGCTTTTTCACTGTAAGGATGACTGAGCACTGGCACAGGTTGCTCAGAGAGGTTGTGGAGTCTCCCTCCTTGGAGATATTCAAAAGCAATTTCATCCTGGGCAGCTGGCTCTAGGTGGCCCTGCTTGTGTAGAGAGGCTGGACCAAATGACCTCCAAAGGTCCCTTTCAAGGTGACCCTTTCTGTGACTGAATCTTGGAAGCAAAGATGTTCTAGGAGCAGAGCTTTAGTACAGTTAAGGCATGGGAATTTGAATTTGGGGAGCTAACAGATGGCAATACTAGAAGGTTTCTACTGTAAGCAGTAACCTGGAGCTCAGGAAGTGGAAACTTAAGGACTAACGATTCTGGCAGAGAAAGATGATAATTGATATTATTACCATTTCTGTTTTGGGAACAGATGAACTCAGATAACTGTCCACTTCCACTGCACAATAGTGAAAAAGAGATAATTTCCCACTTCTCTTTTTACAGTTGAGACTATGTTAACTTTGTTATTCAGTTTCAGTTTATTGGAGCGGTCATTTAGCCCTACACTTCTGACAACTTGCTCACCTGCTTTTATATATACACAAGCAACCCCTGCACAATGCAGAGTTAATAGCATTGTGCAATGAAGAGAAGCTTAAAATAATGCTTATTGCACTGATTGCAAAATATCAGCTTTAACAACAAAACAAAACATAGATTGCCATGGTACATTTTTTTAAG
This sequence comes from Urocolius indicus, assembly GCA_013401255.1. NCBI lineage: Eukaryota > Metazoa > Chordata > Aves > Coliiformes > Coliidae > Urocolius > Urocolius indicus. The sequence goes on from WBNH01007439.1 coordinate 1,476, forward strand.
AGTTTGATTGAAGTAAATATGACAGGAAAAAATCCAAATTTACTGCTTTTTTTCCATTTTATCAATTTGTACCCTGACATATGGTGGATCTTACAATACTGAATTGCTATTCTTGCTGGCTTTTTTTTAAGTTTTGCTTTGGTTTAATTTCCGTTTTTAACCTCCTAGAGTTTTTTAACTTACTTATTATTTGTATGACATATATCTCAAATAAGAGAGACAGAGATTTATTGCTACAGCAATTTCTCCTGATGAAAAGTTGAGTAAATGGAACAAATTATTTCTGAGAGAAACATGGAAGGGAGATCAGTGAAAAAAGTCAGTCATCTTGGGCTTTTTAACTAGGAAACTTGTACTCACTTCTTATGTGCCCTATTTCTCTCCAGATTTCTATTACTGTTAATACTTGATTACTAAATTATTACAGCTTCTGAATATTTCCAGAAATTATCAGCCCCTGATGGACTCAATACTGAAAGCATGTAAAAGGAAGGACCTAAAAAGGAGTTTAAATCTAAAAAAAGTTTTCTTCCCACGTATTTACATCTTTACTCTCAAATTCTCACAGCCTTACAGAAAACTTTCTTGTTTGGTCAGGGAGTGACGAACTGCATAGCATCTCAAAAGCCAGATATGTTAAGCTTTCTGCAGTGCTGCTTTTCACTTTCCTGGAATGCCCTCTAGCAGGCTATAGGTAATGCAGGAAGACAATCGAGCCTTGAAACATAAAATGTTGAGACCAAGACATAATTTTAAGGATTCAAAGAAGAACAGGGATATGTGGAACTGCATGGAATCCAACTGTGGCAAAATAAAGGCATATGTCAGGCTTCAATTCATGAACTGAGATGGTGGCAGGAGAATTCTAGTACTTTCATAGAAACCAGTACTGCACCTTAAGTTGATGAAGGAAAAATCCATTGGAAGTCTGAAGTCATTGAGGGGAACTAACTCTGGGAGGAATGGCCTGCCATGCCCAAAGCAACCTCCTAGAGAATTCAGCAATCTGCATGGAAAATAGTAAGGAAAGTATACATAGCAAGAGTTAAGAGGTGCCAAGAATCACATAAAAATTGGTGGGTTTTGCTCAGGTGACATAAAAGCTGCAGTTGCAGCATGGTTATGAGAGCTTTTCTGAAGAAACTAACCTAATTTTAGAAGTATGGATTTGTTTCAACATATCACCTAATAACTCTGATCTCACTGCTCTTTGTAGAAGACAAGAGTAGCAAATAGCATGATAAACTTGCTGAACTACTTGATGAATTGTTGACTTGCTGAGGTAAGGAAACAAGAATCAGTGAGGATGATATACAGGTCACTCTGGCACTGCTTCTGCGACATAGAGTGGTACTCTGCACAGCGTGGCACACTTGCCGCTGACTGTAATCTTAGTGGACACTGCTCTTAATGTGGAAGGAAGACGAAATGTTGAGCAAAGATGATAAAAGACTTTTTCTTTTCAGGAAGGGAATGTGTTTGCAAGTGGTACTTTTGTACTGTTTAAAGGGATTTGTCTGCAAAATAAAGTGAAGCAGAGGGATGAAAGAAGAGTGAAAACATTATGAAGGGTAAAAATTCCTGACTTTCATATGGAATTTCAGATAGCAGCTCAAGCAGGAAAGTCTTCTTTAATCTTAGCCATTGAAGTAATACATGTAGTAAATTAACAGTCTTTCTTCAGGGAAAGAATATAAACACTCTGGAGCAAACCACAAAATGTGAGACAATGCTCCATTAGGGAGTGGTAATCCACTCCCTCAGCTCTGCATGGCCTCTTTCAGTCACCATTTACCATTCTTGATTGCAGATTTGTAACAGAGTGTTCAGATGCAGAACTGCATTTTACCCTTCTTTTTTCAGGCGCATGAGGCAGATGGGGCTGGAATAATTCATGCAAATATTTCGGAGAAGGATACATGTAAATGTATATAGTAAAATCTGGATTACGAATTGCACAAAATTAGTGAGTCCTCAATATTTCTTGGACAAAGTGAACTTGATGTAGATACTGAATGCCTAGCTGCAGAGTGCTCACTCTATTGTGTGTGAGAGAGGAACAGTAAGAGGAGGTTTCAATACCCTGTGTTCACAATGAGATGTGTTTTGCTGATACAAAAGATGGAGCACATTCAGCTGTCAAAAATATAAAGCATGAAGAACTGCAGTGATCATGAGACAATAGAGGTTAAGATCCTGTGTGGAAAGAGCAAGACACTAAGCAGGGTTGTGACCCTGGGCTTCAAGAGATCTAACTTTGGCCTCTTCAAAGACCTGCTTAGAGGAATCTCATGGGCTAGAATTCTAGATAATGGGAATGGCAAAGAAGGCTAGTCTGTCTTCAAGTACCACTTCCTCCAAGCCCAAGATCAGTTTGGAAAATGAGAACAAGATGCAAGAGGCCTGCATAGATGAAAAGGAACTACAAGAACAACTCAAGGAGATGGAAAAACATCTAAGGAAGATGGAAAAAGGGCCTAGTTGCTTGGAAAGAGTATATGAACTTTGCCAGACTATGCAGGGTTGAAATCAGGAAGGCTAAAGCTCTTTTGTAATTTTATCTACATATAGGTGATTGAGGAACCAACGAGGAAGGTAGAGCTGCAAGTCTCTCTCACTGCTATTCCCTGCTCTGCAGAGCAAAGATATTAAAGTACCTCTTGTTTTCTCTGCAGTGGATGGTAACCACACAGCTTGTCTCTCAGGACAGGGTGAAGGCGCTACCAGGTAGCTCGGAGACCTAGAGAGGTGTACTGAGTCACTGAATGTGACTGAAGATAAAGCAGGAAATTATGGTTATTCCCAAGGCAGATTTGTGGTGGTATTGTGGAAGAAGAATACTAAAGTCTGCATTCCCTCCAAATTGGAAGGGCACATGTGCCCTTGTTCAATTGGCCATTCCATTCACTCTGGAATTTGAAAAAGGATCACATATTCCAGGAAAAAAAAAAAAAAAAAGAGTCTGGTGGTGTCATTTGATGACAGAATCTTTATTGATTCAATTGGAGTCCCCAGACGGGTACCTGATGAACACAAAGCATAAAATCAAATAGCAGCAGGGTTTGAATCCTTTATACGTTGCTGGGTGACAATAAACAAAAATGTGGATTGGAAAAATTATGTTTATTATAATCAGTAGTGATTTATAAATTATACAAGGGATGCAATCAAAGGAATTGCAGAACAACTAGATGTCACTAGTAGAACGGCATGGGAGAACAGAATAGCTCTAGATATGGTGTGAACAGAAAAGGGAGGCGTTTGTGTGATGTTAGGAGACAAATGTTGTACCTTTATACCAAACAACACAGCACTGGATGGAACTTTTACCAGAGCATTATAAGGACTTACAACATTAGCAGAGAAATTAGCTGAGAGATAAGGAACAGATAGCTCTGATACATGGTGATTGGAACCATGGTTTAGGATATAGAAAGAATGGTAAGATCTGTGGTTACATCACAAAACTAACAAAAAAAACAAAAGATAACAAAAAACTTTACTGTGAAGATGGTGGAGCACTAGAATAGGCTGCCCAGGGAGGATGTGGAGTGTCCTTCTGAGGCGTTTTTCAAAACCTGCCTGGATTCTTTCCTTTGTGACCTGATCTAAGTGGACCTGCTTTAGCAAGGGGGTTGGACTGGATGCTCTTTAAAGGTCCCTTCTAGCCCCTACCATTATATGATTCTGTAACTTCATGTACCTCAAAGAGGTAAAGATATATATGACCATATCCAAGATCATTTCTACTGGTTAGAACAAGTACTGATGTTGTCAAGATTAACCAGAATATGGTGAGTCCCAAAGTTATGGTTACCTAACATGCCATATTATGTATCAGAAGTAGTCAGTAGATCTGTTATCTCCTGTAGTAATTATCACTGCACATATATTGCCTCCAGCACTACAACCATACTGCACATAGTACTTTGGCTCTTTACTGTTTTGTCTAACGTTGTCTTGTTCCCAGGAAATGTTTTGGTGAATGATTCCACAAATAATAATATCAAACTATTAAAAAATAATACTTTTTTTTGTTTGAGACTAGGAAAAATAGTACTGACATCAGTTTCTACAGCTAAGTTAATGACTCACATGTTTAAAGCCAAAGTATAGTGGAGGAAACAAGGGACTTGCAGCAACAAAGAACTGACTTACAAAAACTTACCTATTCCTTTCATCTGCAGTTATCAGGGGAAGCAGAAAATAAATCTTCCCTGGGAAGATTTCCCAGGGAAGTTCCAAAAGTATGCAACAAGCACACAGCTACTGATTCCTGCTTCAGTCTGTTCATACTGAGGCTTCTGGAGTTGGCATTCAAGGAGAGTGAAATGTATAGTGGAGAGAAAGCAGAGCACATGGGAGCAATTGCCAAAACCCACACTCACACAATCACAGAAAAGTAGAGGCTAGAAGAGACCTCTACAGATCATCTAGTCCAACCAAAAGTGATGGCCCAACCTCCTCATATACACTATTTAGATATTTGTAAATATTAATGAGATCATGATGATTTGGCAGCCTAGAAAATGCAAAAGTCAGGAAGCTTCAAAGTGAAATTATCAGATCATCCATGGTTAAGAAGACTAAATAATGAAGAATAGGTAATATTAACTACAATTAAATATTAATTGAATATTTAATTGAGGAGATTTGATGAGCCTACGTTGTCTTTGCAAAGAAAATTAAATATATTATCTTATCTTATCTTATCTGGGCAGAACATGAATAACTTTAAATAATATTCACGTTCTGCCCAGATAAGCACGTCAAACAGGTCTGTTTTAACTGTTTCATGTGGGATGTGAAGAAAATATACTTAGCATTCTTCATTTGTATCACTTTGTGGCCCTATCAGCATGCCATACATGGTTGAAGAACGTGCCTTTGAGTATTAAAAAATCCGTTTTCTATAAAAGCATACTAAAATTCACTAGACAATTAACTCACATTTTTTCATGCTGCCATTGAGATAAGGTGTTATTTACTTAATAATTTACTTAAGTATCTATAATAGATTGTTTGACCAGAAAACTTCAAACTGAGATTGAAAATCATAGTTGCAACAATGTCATGAAGAACAGCCCCAAAATATTTATTATATTTATCATGCTTATCATTCACAATGCTATACACACACATGAACTTTATATATTTAAGTGAATTTTTGATTTTTTCATTTACCTATAGCCTATTACTTTAATGGAGTTTAATATTCATAGTGTCTAACAATTCAGGCATGCAAATACAATCAAAATCTCCATTTGTTTTTAAGGGAGACAGGGGGAGTTCTGTTAAGCATTCTAAACTGGCAAAACCTGTCTATCACATTATAATTGGCTCTAATTAATACTGCCAGAAGCTACAGCTATAAAAATCCTTACCAAACACTGAGTCACACATAAACTGGTGCAAAATCCTTCTCATTCCCAGGCAAACATTAGAGAAAATCACTTAAAATGAGAGCTGATTAATGACTCTAAATGAAGACAAATATATGAGCGCAGAAGAAGCCATTTTGTCGAAATGTAGGATATTATGTGTTTTCATAAATAGTCAAGATAGATAAATGTGAAAAATAATGAAATTATACTGCATACATAATGCATGCATGTATGTTTGGCTAGACTAGAAGACTTAGGCTCCATCCTTTTAAATGGAAAAGTGATACGCTTAGCCATCATGCACAGAAGCTTTATCAAACTCTTTTCAGGGGGATTCTCTACATGAAACAGGGGTACCTACGTCTCTTGGGACTGTGGCCCACGGACATAGGGCAGGCACCAGGGAATGACTCTAATGGGAGAGAGCATTGATTTTAATAGATTAGATTGATTTTTCTCCAGCTGCTGCCACTGGCCCTGATGCCCTTGCCATCAGTGGCATTTACTCTCCTGACTGCTGCATGGTGACTTAGAGGACAGGAAGGATTTGGGTCTTTGGAGTAGATGGTGTAGCTCCTGCCTTCTTGTGCTCATGTAGACCCAATTGCCATTGCTGAGAGAACAAGTAATTTGTCAAAAGCAGTAGAAAACCAATTGTGAATTTTAAAAATCAACTGATTTTCTCAGAAGACATCAGGTTGTGTCCAAAATATGTGTAAATTAAAACAGTCCTCTTTGTCCTTTTCAGAAAAGCATGCAGAGTAGTGGTTAACAAATGACTTTGAATTAGTTGACACCTGTTAAGTGCTGTAGTTTTGGACATGGTTCTGCCATTGTTGGAGATGGAGACTAAAGAATATACCTATTATGCAAGAAATGGCATTGAAAATGTCTTTTATTTAAAAAAAAAAACACCAAAACTCTCTGGCTAGAGAAGAGAGATTCCTCTTTGCCTTCTCCAGAATGATGTGCAATACACTGGGAATGAGCTGTCCCCATAAAGGAAAGAGTCCTGCCATGTTCCATGGCATAATCCATGAAATCTTAGTAAGACACCTCTGGAAAACTTTTCAAGTACGCTTATGAAGTACTTAGTGAACAAACACAGAAGAAAAACCTATGCAAAGGACAACAGGTGACCATTTCTTTCTTTTGGTAAAATACCCTGACTTTACAGTGTTTTGCTTCTGATAGCCCAAGATCACAGTTTAGGAGATTCAAGATTAAAAATAGTCAATGTTCCACTAAAATGGTAATATTTTGTAGTATTATTATTCTTGCCAACCATTTCTGTCTTTCTTATTTTATTCAATCCATGATATTCATCTTCCCTGACAGATTGAAAAGAAACTTGAATACAAAGAAAAAAAGATAAATCCTATTAACTTCTGTTGTGTGTATTGATTCTCTGTCACTGCTTGTGTTGAGCTGTTTTTTCATCCCTTTCAAAGACACAAATATTAACAACGTAGTTCTTTCTATCACACCCATTTCTGATCACACAAAAAAGGAAACCGTGGCATCCTTTATCTTGAGAGTAACAAAAGAGTCATCTAAATGTCCCTTCCAACCCTTAATATTCTGTGATTCTGTGATATAAATATATTTCTGTGTGTGTATGTGTGTACATATGGGCCATCAACCTTAGAGATTAGTTAAAGTTAATAGAGAACCAGAGGTATGAAAATTGTTAGTATGGCAGGAATTAGTTCACAAACTCTATATCTCCACTGAAGCCTAAAAAACAGAGCAGGCTAATGTCAGAAATCACACTTGCAAAGTAAGTTATATATAAATTATAGAGATGCGATAAGAAACCCATTCCAGTTATAACGGTCCATTATTTTTCAACAGAGGACGTAATGCTCAATGAAAGGGGCCTAACTAGTGGCCTAAATGGCTACAAAGAGAAGTTGGCACTACTGAAAACTTCTTCAGCCTAACTTGCCAGTAGACCTACATACAGTCCAAAACAGAATACTTTGTTCCCTGACCTTACAGCTGATTTCTCAATAATCTGCCACCTATTCACTAAGCATAGGAATCAGTTTCTAGATCCTAGACAAGTACTCAAAACTGGAAGCAAAACTCAAATCTTTGTAAGCAAAGATGGCAGGTAGTATCTTCTCAAAGTGTTAGTTTTGTGTATTGCTGATGCAGTTCCAGTTGTGAGACTTGACTGTGTAGTGAGAGATCCCTAAACATCTTCCTGAGCTGGCAATTTAGGATAACCAACACTCTATCTATCTGTCTATCTATCTATCTATCTATCCATCCATCTATCTATCTATCTATCTTCTGGATCTCTGTAGACCTTCAACAGGAACAGGATGTGCAAAGGTTGTGCAGTATTTACAGTGTCCAGAATTCTCAGATTTCCCTAGCTCCCTCTGCATTTCTAACTCATAACTGGCTATTTCCCTCAGGAGGCTGGGAAGAGGCCAGGATGATTCTCAGATTTTATTTTCCCTGTGGGAGAGTAGTGTCTCAAAATACAATAACATAATTCATCAACTCTAGCATTCTCGATTCTGAAAAATACTTTGTGTTTGCCATTGGAAATACGATCATGCATAAATATATGTAGTACATTAGTAACAAGAAGGAAAAAAAAATAGGCAATATATTTAGTTGAGTTTTAAAGAATATACATTGTTCTATCCTAAGCCACAGTGTAAATGTTATGTTGAAACCTATTACTGACATGTCTAAAATACAGATTTTTGTTAATGATTGATAGGTTTTCTAAGACTTTGTTTAACAGTTATTCATAGTACTTAGATTCCATTGTTATATAATTGATAATGCATTCCCATCTCTTAGTGCTAATTACAAAATTTAACTAAGGAAATTTATGACAAGTCACCTCTGAACTTGATTGAGAGCTTCTAACACATTTCTACGTGTATTTTTCACACAAAAAGTGGATCTATTTTGTTAGAACTGTTAATCATTGTAAACTGCTTTAGACAGACACTAAAATAGAAGGTCTAAGGTCTAGCCATTAAACAGAATTTGTAGCAGTGAGCTACAGATCTTGGTTGTATGATAGCTCTCTCAACTATGGAGTAAGAATAGTCTGCTGTGTCTGTGGGTTCTGAATTATGGCCTCAATCTTATGTCACTTGCACAGGCAACTTAGCCTCATATTAGTACTAGAGATCACAAGACAATGTCCTTCAAAGACAGCCAAACTAGATCTGATTAACTGGTCTGCATGGAACCCTCTGTCAAGCTCTATACTGTATTACCATCTTTTTGCTTACGTCTTCAATGAGAATATTCTCTTGCTTCCTTTTCCTATCTATTTTGTAACTTGGTCACATAGTCACATTAAGAAATCTCTCATCTCACAAGTGATTTCTCTGGCAAAGAAATGAATTTTTATAGTATATGTCACTGATCACCTAAATTAAATTTAGCAAAGTGAAAATCTGGAGTGGCTTAAAGTCATCAAAACTCACGTCACTACAGCACTGTCCTACACCCACCTCTACTGGTAGACACATATTTCTGTGGGCTCCCTGGAAGCAGCTTCAGTGCTCATATAAATGACTAGGGAGTGGCCAGGAAAATCATTTATCTGAGCATGAATTCTCTTTGGTTTTATTTAGTGTTTTTAAACCATGACACCTCTATGATGTATTTTTGTGATTAGATAGTCTGGCTGACAGATGACCAAGTCTGCCAATCAATTTCTCCAAACATCAAAGAAATCTGCAAGGATGTCACTTCCCATGGAGATTATTATTAACCACCTGCTGCCAGTAAGTTTCTCCTTGATTAACTTCCATTCAGAGAGTCATGACTGCAGCACTGATTGCTGACATTGGTTGTGTTTGAGCTCAGCAACAATACTTCTTTAAAGCTATGACAGCCTGGATATTAGCAGTAACTAAGGATTGTTAGTGATGTTGGCAGGTGTTTCAGAACAGAAGTCTGTTTTAAGTGACAAAGAGCATAGATGGTGCCACTTTTCGGGTGTATATAAGCAATGTTTAGAAGAAAACTGATCAAAAGATATTTGGTCGGTGCTAGAAGACAAGTTGCTAGCCTTAAAACAGGATGTTATATTCATCAGAAGATCAAAAAATGTCAAAAATTTTAGACTGTGAACATCTTTACTTAAAAGTTTTTTCCCTGAATGAAGAAATTACATCACATTTAACTTCTTCCTGCTATCAGTTTCTTTCCCAGAATTGGGCTGAGAGAGGTAACACACATTCTTTAGGACTAGGATATGTATGGAGTCACTTTGTTCTGAAAAGACCCTGTCAAACAATTACTACCGCATCAGAATATGTTCATATTTACTGTTTTGCCACCAGGAAGCTGCACTTGATACCTGAGTGTTCCTGCTTCAGCATTACTGTCTGGAAAAATAAATATGTATTGAGTTTTCAGTGTTTTGGATCTAAGACCTCTGACAGAGGTTAAGAAAGAGAGTCAAGTCAGCAGAGAGATGTTGCACAGTCCTATATTAATTGTATGTCATTAGGTTTTGGGAGTTCAATCTTAATGATACTATATCTACCTGTGCTATTTGGCCAACACAAACACAAACAACACACACAACAGCACACAAAATAGCTTACGGAATAGAGGAATGTATTTATGTGAGTATTTATGGTCCTGTGGTCTCAGGTTAGAAAATAGACAGAGTTAGTCCATCAACAGCTTTGCAGAAATAAAATAACTTTGCAGTTTGGCTGGTATGGAAAAGCTGGAAAAAAGTCTTGATGACTTGCAACACAAGTCAGTGCTAGAATATGTACACAAAAGATGGCAGCTTAGAGCTGCAAAGGTAAAGAGAAGTTAAATGTATCCTGTTAGGAGAAACTTTCATTGAATCTGTTGTAAGAGCTCATGCTGTTTCCTAGGAACTAAAAAAAGTTTACTTTGACTGTTCAATTACCAAGAAAGATGAACATATCTCTCTCTCAGAATCTCCTTAAATGGACTTAGATCAACATTTTGTAACAGCAAATGAGAACTGAACCAGGAATCTAGAAGGCATCAAATCTTACATGACTTGAACATAAGGAACAAAAACAAGGAAAAAAACTCATCCTGAGGCAACATACTGGGGCACTGTGCAACACCAGAAGCTGTCAGCATAGACACATAGAGCTTGGGACATTTTTAGCACTAGAGTGTGATAAAGTATCCATGTAAAAGCAAGTGAGAGTAACCAGAGTATGGACACCTTGTTTTGGAAGAAATAAACTTTATTAGCATAGGGCAGTTTCTGCTGTAAAGGCTTCTGGGAGAAAACACACACTCCATTTTTTTTTTATTTTACAAATCTAGACATGCTAAAGTTTTGTATGGTAATTTCTTTATTTTCTCCTCTCTACTTGTATCCTCAATGCCTCCTTTTCCAAGGTATTTACACTGCTTAAACCTCTGTTCTTAATTTCCACTGATTTTGATCAGAACTGGACATCTATGTACCTTGAAGAGAAAAAAATGAGAAGAATTTGGTGTTTACAGAAGCTGGGCAAGAAGTCAGATGGACTATATGCTATGAAAAAATGAACAGAATGCTTCAGGTAACACCTGCCACAGTTTGAGGTTTGGAAGTCCAGTGAGGATGTCTAAAGGGGTCTCAGGCAAGGTAGCTCTTTCTTGCACAAAGAACTTTTGCTGCCACACTTTTTAGGCAAGAAAAAAATCCCTCTTCTGACCTATGAAAATTTATCTAATATGCAGATCATGAAGTAAACACTAGGGTTTTTTCCATCTTTATTTTTCTGACTTACACAAGCGGAACAGTTTCAGGGGGTAGAAACAGAAGGACATGCAAAATGTCTCTCAGCATCTTTATAGACCAAATGTTAAAGAATTACTCTAAGAAGTAGCGGAGAGAGACTCAAATCCTGGCTTCCAGACTGACCTACGTAGTTTATGAGTTTGGGTCTCACATGTCAGGCAATTGCTCTAGCAAACACACTTGGGAAATGCAGCAGAGATGAGGGATGTACGTTCTTCCATCTAGAAGACCTGAATATGAAGACAAGTGCTGGGGGCAAAGGACTTGATGCCTTCAGGATCTGGACCATCTATCCCAGAAAAGGATGTCAGGGCACTCCTGCCGACTTTACATGCTAAACAGTGCAAAACGGCTGCCAGGACTCACTAGTTTTTAATTTATCCACTGGCATAAAAATATGTGTCTATAGATTTTCACTAATGGATTGTCAGTAACTCCAGAGCAGGAGCTAGGAATATGAGAAGGTTTTGTTGAAGTTAATAACCTAAATGGCAGGTAGATACCTTCCCAAAAGAGGAGGTTTAATATGGGCCTGTATAAAAATATACGTGAAATATAATTCCTCCAAAATGAGACGCAGAAAGACTAAAAACTATTAGTTTTCATAGAATCATAGAATGGAAGGAGGTCGAAGGGAACTTTAGAGATCATCTAGTCCAATCCCCCTGCCAAAGCAGGTTCACCTAGATCAGGTCACATAGGAACACGTCCAGACAGATTTTGAAAACCTCCAGTGAAAGAGACTCCGCAACCCCCTTAGGCAGCCTATTCCAGTGCTCCATCACCCTCACAGTAAAATAGTTTTGTCTTAAGATTAAATGGAAGCTTTTCTGTTCCATCTTTTTTCCGTTACCCCTTGTCCTGGGACTGGACAATAGAAAAAAGTAATGCCCCAACCTCCTAACATTCATCATTTAGATATTACTAATTATTAATGAGATCCTCCAGTAATTTCCTAGTCTCTGGACTACATAGCCCCAGTTCCCTCAGCCTTTCTTCATAAGAAAGATGCTCTAGTCCCCTGAACATCTTAGTGGCTCTGTACAGGACTCTCTCCAGAAGTTCCTTGTCTCTCTTGAGCTGGGGAGCTGAAAACTAGACACAGGACTCCAGATGAGGCCTTATCAGGGCAGAAGAGAGGGGGAGAAAAATCTCCCACGGCCTGCTGGACACACTCTTCTTGATGCATTCCAGAATGCCATCAGCCTTCTTGGCCACGAGGGCACATTGCTGGCTCACATTGAATTTACTGTCAGCTAGACTCCCAGGTCTCTCTCTGCAGAGCTGCTCTCCAGCAGGTCAGTCCTCAGCCTGTACTGATACATGGGGGTTGTTCCTCCTGAGGTGCAGGACTGCAATTTTCCTTGTTGCACCTCATGAGGTTCCTCTCTGCCCAACTCTCAAGCTCGTCAAGAACCCGCTGAATGACAGCACAGTCTTCTGGTGAATCAGCCAGTCCTTCCAGTCACTCTGTCCCCTCATCCAGGTCGTTGATGAAGATGTTAAACAAGACTTGCCCTAGAACCGATCCCTGTGGAACTCCACTGGCCACAGGCCTCCAACTTGATTCTTGCCATTGATCACCACCCTCTGGGCTCTGTCATTCAGCCAACTCCCCTTGGTGCATCCATGTTGACTTCTCCCTGATAACCATCTTTTCCTTCATATATTTAGTGAAAACCTTCAGGATGAGTTGTTCCATCACCTTTCCAGGCATGCATGTAAGGCTGACTGGTCTGAAGTTTCCTAGGTTCTTCTTACTGCCCTTTTTGAAGACTGGAGTGACATTGGCCTTTCTCCGGTCCTCAGGCACCTCACCTGTCCTCCATGATTGTTCAAAAATGATGGAGAGCATCTTAGCAACCACATCAGCCAGCTCCCTCAGCACTCTTGGATCCATCAGGACCCTTTGACTTATGAGTGTTAAGATTGCCCAACAAGTCTTTAACCTATCCCTCATCCAACAAGAACAAGTCCTCTGTTGTCAAGACCATCCTACTATCATTTCTGGACTGGGCTTCCTGAGGGCCGGCCTTGGCCGTAAAGACAGAAGCATCCTCTATCACCAGGGCACCTACTGAGTTCGCAGCAGGATCACATTCCCCCTAGTTTTTATTTTGTTGCTGATATACCTGAAAGAAAACCTTTTACTTTTCCTTTACTTTTCTGACCAGCTTTAATTCTAAAAATTCCTGGTTCCCTCCCTGTAGTGGTTTTGCCTGGGGGTAGCAGGGCGGCTACAGGGCTGGTTTCTTTAAACAAAGATCTGTCAGATGTTTCCACTGTAGCCGATAGGGCTAGGGCCAATCAATTCTAAGATGGACACTGCAGCTGACCCGGGCCTGACCAAGTAGTGGTTGAGGTAACACCTCTATGAATAACATATTTGAGGAGAAGAGGTTGCTGTGCAATTACTAAACTGCAGCAGCAGCAGGGAGTGAGAATGTGAAAATATCTTTGCAGACACTAAGTCAGTAGAGAAGGAGGAGGAGGAGGGTGCTTAGGCCCCTGTAACCTTTGGTGAAGACCATGGTGTGAAACAGCAGTCCATGGAGGCCACCAGGGAGCAGAGATCCACTCACAGCCCATGAAGGACTTCATGCTGAAGTGAGTGGATGCCTGAAGGAGGCTATGACTCTGTGGGAAGCCCAAGTTGGATGTAGTTCCTGGAAAGTCCTGGGAGCCCATGGGAAGAGAGGAGCCCACATCAGAGCAGGTTTACTGTCAGGACTTGTGATCCTGTGAGAGACCCATGCTGGAGCAGTCTGTTCCTGAAGGACTGTTCTCCCACTGGATGACTCACACTGGGGCAGGGTTTTGAGGAACTGCTCCCATGGGAAGCCCCATGCCAGAGCAGTTCGTGAGGAGCTGCAGCCCATGGGAAGGACCCACACTAGAGAAGTTTATGAAGGACTGTCTCCCATGGGAGGGACCCCACACAGTAGCAGGGGGAAGTGTGATGAGGCCTCCCTCTCAGAAGAAGCAGTGGCAAAGTCCATCTCTATTGAATTGACCGCAACCCACATCCTCCATCCCCTGTGCTGCTGCAGAGAGAAGGAAGAATTGTCCTGGAGGAGGAAGTGGTGGGGAGAGGTGTTTTTAAGATTTTATTTTATTCTCATTTCCTTGTTCTTATTGTTCCTTTAATAAATCAAACCTTTTTCTCCCCAAGTTGATTCTGTTTTGCCTGTGACACTAATTACTGAGCGATCTCCCTGTCCTTATCTCGACTTACAAACCTCTTGTGACATTTCTCTTTTCCCTGCCCAGTTTAGGAGGGGGAGTGATACTGAAGACTTCTTGTTGTCCACTTCTTCAGTACAACTCCCACTAGTAAGCTGCTCATGAATGCACAGCTAAACTCCCAGAACAAAGAAAGCATGCTCTGGGCCCTGACAGTGTTAGCTGCAAATGAAGATGTTGCAAATCTACTGGGGAAGAAAAACCTACCTGCACAAAGCAGAGGTGTCATTTATTTGATGATGTGCACCAGGGACATAGGATCATTGCCAAAGAATGTCCAATGAAGCATTAAAATTAACAGATATTTATATCCAACATCCTTTTGGTTCTTTACTATGCATAAAAAAGTCTGCTTATATTTGTTTATGAAATTTACCCTTTACCTTGATTGGTTGTTACTTTACACATTACATTTGACACATTACATCACTTGTATCAATTGGTCCCTAATTACAAATACAAATAACAAATACAAATTAATATGTATTTCAAAATCTCTTAGCTAACTATCTGATTTAAGTTATTATTTGGTATATCAGTACCAGAATGGTACTAATTACTTGGCACTCTGGACTGGAATGTTATCTGGTGCTCTGGACCAGAATGTTACCTGGTGCCCAGGACCAGAAAGTTATAGAGGTTCAGGACAGTGAACAGCCTAGTAGTTAATATAACAAACTCTTTTCTTCTTCCTCTGAAGCAATCACTCCCAACATTGTTCTTGGATGTTTTACGACTTTCAGGCACATGGATTTAAACAATGTCCCTCCTTATCACTCTTATTTTCATTGTGCCTGATTTCTCATGCATGTCCTTCTCTTTGGGAGTAGCTTCACCAAGGAGGCCTAGTTTTTCTTAGTTATGCTAACTTACCTCTGAGTTTTACTTAAAAATAACTAATCAATAAAATCACTTAAATTTTTATACCTTCTATAACAAAGACATCCTTATAGGTAGAAAAAAAAGGACATCCCGATATATACAGCACAGCAATATCAACCTTAAGGAAGGGTAATACTCCATATTTGGGAGCTAAGTGGCAGCATTTATGTAGCATCTGAATTTTTATTGATTTCAGCTATGAACTGAAATTGAAAATTTAGGGATAACTGCAAAAAAATGCAATAGAAATGTAGGTATTACAAGCTTGTAAAGTGTTGCCTTATGAATGTGGGTGTCCAGGGATATGGGCTCCTATCCCCTACTCCTCTTCCACATGGGATGAATGATGTAATGAGGCATGATATCTCCAGAATGAAGAAGGATTTTAAAACCCTGGGGGAGAAAGTGAAGGATATGGGGGCATAAGTTATTTGCTCTTCCATCCTGTCCACCAGAGGAAAAGAGGAAGTCACAAATGCAAAAATTGCACAGGTTAGCTCCTGGCTTTGAGGTTGGTGCTGGTAGGAAGGTTTTGATTTTTATGATAATGGATCTTTCTTTGGGAATTGTAATTTGATCGGGTCCTCTCGTAAGGGCACTGGAATACGTGGGAATAGCCTGGCCAACCTCATGAGTTGGGGAGTGGGATGAAAACATAAAAAAGAACAAGCCATCCATGACAATGAACAAGCAGGGAAACAGGGCAGGGCCTGCAATGGTAAATGTCCCTCAGCCACATACCACGATGAGATGCAGAAGTCTGACCACCCTGAGGAAGTATCAAATCAGAGAGGATCCTCTTACATCCATCCAGGGAAAGCTGTGTGTTTGAGTAAGCCTCTGTGTTGCCTCTGTAGCAATGCACGCAGCCTGGGGAATAAGCAGGAGGAACTGGAGATGTGTGTGCAGATGCAGGGCTACGACTTCATTGCAGTTACCAGGACGTGGTGGGACAGCTCACGAGGCTGGAGCAGAGCCATGAAGGACTATGTATTGTTTAGGAAAGACAAGTCAATGAGGCAAGGAAGTGGAGTTGCTGTCTATGTGAGGAAGAAATTACAGTGCATTGAGCACTGCCTGGGCAGGGATGAGGGGTAGGTTGAATTCTTGTGGGAGAAATTTAAGCGGTAGGGTGATGCTGTTTTAGGAGTTTGCTACAGGCCACCTGATCAGGAAGAGGAAGTGGATGAGACCTTCTATAAACAGCTGAGAGTTGCCTCAAGATCACAATCCCTGGTCCTCATGGGGGACTTCAACTACCCTGATATTTGCTGGCAAAGACACTCAGCCAAGCGCACACAGTCCAGGAGGTTCTACAGAATGTTGATGACAACTTCCTGTCACAGGTGATCGAGGAACCAACGAGGAAGGGTGTGCTGCTGGACCTGGTGCTGACAATTGAGGGTCTGGTTGGGGATGTGAAGGTCGGAGGCAACCTCAGCTGCAACGACCAAGCGATGGTAGAATTCAAGATCCTGTGTGGAAGAGGCAGGACACAAAGCAGGACCATGACCCAGGATTTCAGGCAAGCCAACTTTGGCCTCTTCATAGACCTGATTGGAGAGTTCTCATGGGATAGGATCCTAGATCTGCCTACAAGAACTAGAATTGCCTAGAACTGCCAACAAGAGCTGGTTGATCTTCAAGCACCACTTCCTCCAAGCCCAGGATCAGAGTGTCCTCACATGTAGGAAAGCAGGAAAAAGAGGCAGAAGACCTCCATGGATGAGCAAGATTCTGCTGGGACAACTCAGGCAAAAAGCAGTCATCTGTGAGAGGTGGCAAAAGGGCCTGATTTCCTGGGAAGAGTATAGGAACTTTGCCCAAGCATGCAGGGGTGCAACTAGGAAGGGTAAAGCCTTTTTAGAATTAAAGCTGGCCAGGAAAGTTAAGGAAAATAAAAAGAGTTTTTTTCAGGTATATCAGCAGCAAAGGAAGATTAGGGAGAATGGGGCCTGTAGCTGAACGAACACAAAGAGTGCCCTGGTAACAGGGAATGCAGAGAAGGCTGAACCACTGAATGCCTTCTTTGGAAAGGTAATGGAACAACTCATCCTGAATGTTGTCACTAAATATATGAAAAAAAAGATGGTTATCAGAGGGAGTCAACACGGATTCATCAAGGGGAAATCCAGTTTGACCAGGCTGATAGTCTTGTATGAGGGCATAACTGGCTGGCTAGATGAGAGGAGAGCAGCGGATGTCAACTACTTTGACTTCAGCAAGGCTTTTGACACTGTCTCCCATAACATCCTCATCAGAAAGCTCAGAGTGTGACTGGAGTGAGTGGACAATGAGGTGAATCAAGAGCTGGCTGAATGACAAAACGCAGAGGGTGGTGATGAATGGCACATAACCAAACTAGAGTCTTGTTACTTGTGGAGTTCCACAGGGATCAGTTCTGGTGCCAGTCTTGTTCAACATCTTCATCAGCGACCTGGACGAAGGAACAGAGTATACTCTCAGCAACTTCACTGATGACACCAAACTGGGAGAACTGGCTGATTCCCAGAAGGAACAACCTCATGCATCAGTACAGGCTGAGGATTGACCTGCTGGAGAGCAGCTCTGCAGAGAGAGACTTGGTAGTCCTGGTTGATAATAAACTAAACATGAGCCAGTAATGTGTTCTCATAGCCAAGGCGGCCAATGGCATCCTGAGATGCATCAAGAAGAGTGTTGCCAGCAGGCCTAGGGGGGTTCTCCTCCCCCTCTACTCTGCCCTGCTGAGGCCTCATCTGGATTCCTGTGTGGCAAACCAAGATGCAGGATTCAAAACAGTGTGAGAAAGAAGTGGACTGGCATGTGAACACAGTGTGCACATGTAGCTGATTGGAGGAACCTCCACCTGAACAGGAGATGCAAGTAGTAAACAGCCACTGCAAGTAGACACCAGCACAGCTGCTCTGAAGGTCACTGAAGAAAACCAGTTCTGGTTAGAAAGAACTAAAGGGGGTATAAGTAAAGAGGATGCTTGTACAATAAACGATATCGATTCTGCTCCTGCATAACCAGGGTCTGTCCCTTCATTTGCTGCGGTCCTGTGTCCAGTTCTGGGCTCCTCAGCTGAAGAGGGACAAAGAAATTCTGGAGATAGTCCAGCACAGGGCCACCAAGATGATCAGGGGACTGAAAAATCTTCCTTACAACGAAAGGATGTGTGAACTGGGGCTGTTTGGTATAGAGAAGACTGAGGGGAGATCTCATTAATATTTACAAATATCGAAACGGTGGACGTCAGGAGGTTGGCTCATCACTTTTTTTCTGTTGTATGCAGTGACAGTACAAGGGGTAATGGGATGAAGTTGGAATATTAAAAGTTCCATTTAAATAGGAGAAAAAACCATTTTACTGTGAGGGCAACGGGGCACTGGCACAGGCTGCCCAGGGAGGTTTTGGAGTCTCCTTCTTTCGAGGTTTTCAAAACCCTCCTGGAGGCGTTCCTGTGTGATCTGATCTAGGTGAACCTGCTTCTGCAAGGAGGTTGGAGTAGATAATCTCTAAAGGTCCCTTCCAACCCTACCATTCTATGATTCTACGATCAGTAAATACAGTGATACCTTCGGTGAGAGGTACATGAGACAACAGAACTTTAGCTCCTAGAGGAAAATCACTGAGACAACTTAACAATACATGTTTAGGTAAACGTACAGAGATTTGCCAAGTAAAATCTGCGAGAGCAGTATGCATGGTCAGTGATTCTGCAATCATCCAGTCCAAATCCCTTTTTTCACTAGGTATACAAATGACATCAGGATCTGATGCTTTCAAAGTGCGCAAATGGAACCTTCCTTTCTGGATCTACATAAAGTACATCTCTACTCCTAAAGACACTGTTTTTGAAAATGCATGTGGCAAAAAGGCCCATTGTATGATCGAAAGAGTATCTCTGCATTCTGGACTTCACTGACACAAAAGAGCATAAGTTTGAAAGAAAGTGTGACTGATGTGCCCACTGGACCCGGTCCCTACCATCTCACAGTCTACGGCCATCATTTTAGCAAGTGGCAGGGGAGGCTCCAGGTTCTGTCAGACTTCTGTCAGCTCCACTGTGGGCCTATCACTGCTTTCAGCTTCAGGGGAGCCACTGGGCCGTTCTGTGCAACCACCCCGCACCAGGGACCACTTTGCCTTGGGGCTCAGCATGGGCTCAGAGGGGTCAGGTTTTCCAGGCTCCCTTCTTCCCCACCTTCCCTCTGGGACCTGGGTTCTTGAGGGTGCCCTTCCCAGCCAATGGGATAATGGGCAGCTGCTTCTGCCTCACCACTCCATGCAGCTCCAGCACCCATCACTGCTGTACGAACCACTTGTCTTTTCAGTTCCCGAGCTCCTTCTTGCTGCACCACTTGGATGGAGTGAAGTTTGCGTGCCCCAACTGGTTAACCTCTCTAGACTCATCATTGGGATGAAATACATACTGTCCTTGCTCAGAATCAATAGAGCCAGGATCAAATGCAAAATGATTCTCCTCCTTAGAATCTGAGCATCCCACTGCCAAAAACCGTAGATGCATATCTTTTGAAACGTTTGCTCTAAGGCTTCGTCCACCTGGTGCCACACCAGCAGATGTTGTGCAGCTTTTTTATCAGTCCTGGTGGCTGTGTCCCAGTGGTTTTCACCTACATTCCCCTTCCAAAAATACTCTTAGGAGGGAAGTCCAACACATTCTTTTGAATCCAATAAAAAAAAGTTACTAAAGACAGCATAGTCACAGTTCGATGCTGATTGTCGAAGATGTGGCACAACACATCTGGATTTATTTGTTATTGCCAAGTGACTGAATTCCCTATGACTCCCATTCCTGACTGCTCACCTTCTGTCCTGCAGAAAGGTGTGGGCATGTGTGGTGTGTAATCCTGAGACTCATGTGGTTCAGTGAGGCTATCCTGCCAGAGGGACTTCTGAAATCCTCTTACGAAGTCTTCACCTGGGATCCTAGCCCTGCAGGAACACTTAATGGAAGGGGAGCCTGACGTTGGGCTCCATTTGCAGTAAGTGAAGGCACAGCCCCCGGTTATGGTGCAAGCAGGAACAGAATCAGTATTGTTTATCGTACAAGCATCCCCTTTGCTTGTACAAAGTTCCAGGTGCCAGTTCACCTCTTTCTCACACTGTAGTGAGTCCTATGTCTAGGTTTCCCACATCTCCCCCTTCTTTGTTTAATCACTGAAGAAGCAGCACAGTCTGTATCGGGGCATGCATTACTTGATTCATTGTTCTTGCAATGATAAAGTGTACAAATCCTGCAATACAAGGCAAGCAACAAGCAAATGCACACAGTGCTAATAAGAACACAATTCCCATGATTAATATTTGCTTTAACTTTAGGAGGGATTCCACGCAGCAACTACTTACAAGAGAATATTTGTATTAATTCCCACAGGTGATATTTCAGGAGCAGACTACCAGGATGGGCAACTTGTGCAGTTTAAAAAGACAATTTATGTCAATATTGCAGTTATATATAATTATAGTAATGGCCACAGAATCACAGAATCATTACAGTTGGAAAAGACCTTTAAGATCATCAGATCCAACCACTAACCTCACACTGCCAGGCCCATCACTAAACTAAACAATATCTCTCAGCAACTCATCTCTATGTCTTTTGAATATCTCTAGAGATAGTGACTCCACCACCTCCCATGGCAGCCCATTCCAATACTCAATAATCCTCTCAGTGAAAAAGTTCTTCCTAATGTCTAATATTAACCTCCCTTGGCACAACTTGAGCCCATTTCCTCATGTCCTATCATTAATTACAAGACATTGACCCTCACCTCACTACAACTCCCATTCAGGTAGTAGTAGGAAGTGATCATGTCTCCTATCAACCTCCTCTTCTCTAGGTCAGACATTCTCAGCTCCCTCAGCCACTTCTCAGAAGGCTTGTTTTTCAGACCCTTCACCAGCTTTGTTGCCTATATCTGGACATACTCCAGCACCATAACGTCTTTCTTGTAGTGAGGGCCCCAGAATTGAACACAGTATCCGAAGTGCAGCCTCACCAGCATTGAGTACGGGGGACAATCACTTCCTGGGTCCTGCTGGCCACACTGTTTCTGATACAAGCCAGGATGCCATTGGCTGCCTTGGCCACCTGGGCTCACTGCTGACTCATATTCAGCCAGCTGCTGATTAACACCTTCAGGTCCGGACATCTTTCCAGCCACTCCGTCCCAAGCTTGTAGTGGTGCCTGGGGTGGTTATAGCCCAAGTGCAGAACCTTGGCACTCAAGCAGGTCTACGATCCCACCCAGCTTGGTGTCATCAGCAAACTTACTGAGGATGCACTCAATTGCCTCATCTAGATCATTGAGAAAGCTGTTAAACAAAACAGGTCCCAACACTAAGGAACACCACTGGTAACTACAGAAAGACTTTGATAGAGTTTATCAGTGTGGGAAACCAGTAAAAAGATATACTCTCAGAAAAAAAATCTGACTTTAGTCTAGTGACTCCCATGAATTGTCATTTGAGTCTACTAGTTGAAGGAAACATTATTCATACTGTAAAGATTTAGTATTTTCATCTGAATTCTCTAATTAGACAAATTAGCTATACAATGCAGGTAGATTAAAAAATTGCATAGATTGATGAAGACTGAGTAAGCACCTAGAAATGTGTTCTAGAAAAAAAGAAGCTAAAGTTTCTCACTAAAAAACAATCACCAAAAAATGAAAGGGCAAGAGATTGCGACAATACTGTGTATGATGGCTGACATTATTGTTTCCTAAGGAAATTCCTGGCTGAATTATGTAGGATCTATTCCTTTATAACTATTTTCATCATTGTTGTAATTTTTTTTTTTAATTTTTCCTGCTGCCTCTGGAAAGTGTAGCATAAAGAGCATAACAGTGAGCCCTAGCAATGAAAAAAAGGATTAAGAGCTGTGGTGTTCAGCCTTGGCTGGGTGCCACATGCCCATCAGTTCTATCACTCCTTCTCCTAAACTGGACAGGGGAGAGAGTAATATAACGAGAGGTTTGTGAGTAGAAATAATGGCAGGGAGATCACTCGGGAATTAAAGTCAGGAGCAAAACAGAGACATAAGAAAGAAAAGCAAATTTTAAAACTTTTCCCCGCACCCCTCCTTCTTCCCAGGACTCTCCTTCCTTTTACCCTGGAAGCGCAGGGGATGGGGGTTACTGTCGGTTCATTACAGACAGACTTTGTCACTGCTTCTTCTCAGGGAGAAGCCTCATCACCCTTCCCACTGGTACACTGTGGGGTCCCTCCCACAGTCCTCTATGAACTTCTCCAGCATGGGTTCTTCCCATGGGCTACAGTTCTTCACAGGCTGTTCCAGCATGGGGCCTCCCACGGGGGTAGCTCCTCACATCCTGTCGCCACGTGAGTCATCCACTGGGAGGCCAGTCCTTCACGTACCGACTGCTCCAGCCTGAGTCCCTCATAGGATCACAAGTCCTGAGAGTAAACCTGCTCTCTAGTGTGGGCTCCTTTTTCAAGCCCGCAGGCTCCCAGGTCCTGCCAGGAACTTGCTCCAATGTGGGCTTCCCATGGAGTCGCTGCCTCCTTCAGGCATTCACTAGCTCTGGCATGGGTTCCTCCACGGGCTGTGAGTGGACCTCTGCTCCCCGGTGGCCTTCACTAGAGTGCAGGGGGACAACCCACCTCACCATGGGCTGCACCACAGGTCACAAGTGAGTCTGTCTTCTGGGACCTAAGCACCTCGCTCTCCTTCTTTTTCCATTGACCTTGGTGACTGAGGAGATGTTTTCACATTTTCACTCCCTGTTGCTGCTGCAGTTTAGCAACTGCACAGCAACTTCTTCTTCACTCAAATACATTATTTATAGAGGCATTGCCTCAATCATTCATTGGCCAGGCTTGGGTCAGCTGCAGGGTCCATCTTAGAATTAACTGACGTTAGCCCTATCAGCTACAGGGGAAGCTTCTGGAGATGTTTAAAGAAGCCAGCCCCGTAGTCCCCCCGCTATCAAAATCTGGTCTAGGCAAAACCACTACAGAGCTTTCAGGAAAACAGAACAGTTTAGTAGATGAATTGAAGCCTGCAGTTGACTCAAAATGTAGAAAAGGAAGAGAGAAAGGAAAATGGAAAAGACACACAAAGCAACAGGAAACTGCTTTCTTTCCTGTCCCTCATAAATCTCACTCATTGGAACTGCGCCTAGAATAAGCTACATGCATAAACAGTGTTTCACAAACAAGAAGCCAGTGTCTGTTCCTTGGCACAAAGGTGTTCAAAAACAATGAGACATTGTCAACAAAGTGATAATAACTAATCATTGAGATGTTTGCCCAAATTTGCAAGGTGGGAAGTGAAAGTAATTATGACATATGACCAAGGCTGATTTTGTTTGCAAAGGAATGCTAATTCTGTTAATTTAACATAACTGAGGAACCACATTAAGAGCTAGAGATAAAAGGTCAAGCTAGAGAATTTCCTGACTACTTCTGTAGAAGCTTACTGTTCCGTTAGTGCTGATCCAGAAAATCTTAGGCTGGAAGCAACCTCCAGAAGTCCTCCAGGCAACCTGCTACACCAAACAAGCCTACCTTCTAAGAAACTAGGTTATTAAGGGCCTTCACCTGCTGGGTCTTGAAAACTTGCAATAGAGATTCCACTAACTCTCTGTTCAATCTATTCCACTGCTTAACTTCTCTCATTATTTTTCCCTCTTCTCTTTCATTTATATATTCAGATGCATCTTTTTCCTGCACCTATTTTCACATTCCTCTATTCTCTGTCCTGACAGGGGTTTCTGCGAGGTATTATGCTAAATGAAGAGGAAATTTAATCTGTATGAGAGGGCAATTAGGGGATATCTTCTTATCTGCTGTTGCTTTTACTACAAGCCCTAAACTCTTCTCTATGCACAACAATTTTGTAGGCCATGTAAAGCTGATTGAGAGAATTAGGAACAGCTGATCTGAATTAAAAAAAAAAAATAGACCAGATCTAAAGCAGCCATATTTACAGCAATGTCTGCATCTTAACATTTAAAGAATGTAAAAAATATTATTTCTCTACCATTTCAACACGACAAACATTTTTTCTTCACAAGTAGAAAAAGTTATGCAAGATGAAAACCTTGCGATGAGGAGAAATTACTTTTAATATTTTAAGTGACATATCGAAAATCTTTCAGAAACACAGGACAAGATACATTCTGTTTCCTCACTTTATTTAAAAAATTAAATATTTCTAATCTGAAACAATTGCCTGTTTGTCACCTATCTATAACTTATGAAGGAACATCTGCATGAATTTATCCCAGTGGGTGAATTTTTAAACATATTTAAGTACAGTAGGCAGCACCTTCTTTTCTGCTACGGTATGTTTTCTTTCATCTCATTTCCCAAAAATTCATAGTCCCCTTTTATAGTAATGTACCTGAAGGAAAAAGGACACGTAGCCCACCCAGACTTTGGTTATGTGAGACCATAAGCTGCATGATGCTCAGACACAGGCCTCAGATGCAGGCTCAAACTTAGCCTACATCAGCTTGGGAAGAGTGGGCCGGAAGAATAGCCAAGGACAAGTTGCTCGTTAGAGTTTAGATATGAACGCAGCTGTGCGTGTGGGAAAGAAATTGTGTAAGCTTAAAATAATGTAGCAAGGCAGAACCTGAAGGAGTGTGTGAAACTGCCAGGCTTATCACAGAAAGTGCAACTGGAAAAGTCCAATCAGAATTATTTTAACCAAGCCAGCTTTGCATTGCTTATAAAAGCCTGATGCTCGCTAATAAAGTGAAGAGTTATGACCTAACCATATTGGTGTCTGTCATTTCTCCCTTGTGCTCTCTCTGACACCCTTTCCTACCCAAAAAACCTGATTTGCTTGCTTGCAAAACCACAACAGACCCACACAGAGCCAAGGACATGCACTTCTTTGGGCAGTAGGACAAGTCAAATACAGGAGTCTCTTAGGATGCTGACAAACCAGTATACTTCTAACCTGGAAGGTAAGGTCAGACACCTTTTTGACTGGCCACTCTGACAGCTCAGCCAGCTAAGAATCACAATTTTCAGGTAACAAAGTTATCTGTCACCCACAGGTATCACTTACTGAGCTAGATTCTCCTCACAGGTTGTATACCATAGAGAAATGATTCACAGAATTTTTTCATTTTCACAGAATCATTTAAGTGGGAAAAAGGCCTTTAAGATCATCAAGTCCAAGTGTAAACTAAGCATTGCCATGTCTACCACTAAACCATGTCCCTAAGTGCAACATCTACATTTTTTTAGGACCTCCGGGATGGTGACTCAGTCACTTCCCTAGGCAGTCCATTCTGGTGTATGGCAAGTGAAGACATTTTTCCAGAGGCAGACCTCCTCTGGTGCAACTCGTAGCCATTTCCTCTTGTGCCATCAGCAGTCCGGTACAGCTCAAACCACTGCACTCTCTTGTCTTTGTTCTTGTTTGAACTGGAATTATTCACTTTTAAAAGACATTATTGAATTTATTTATTTTCTTTCAGACAAACATAAAGCAGAAGTTTCTCCACAGCTGGAGGCAGACTGATGTAATAAAAGTTGTACTGGAATTTTAGCATGAGGATATCTGTATGTTACACTGCAGTGATTGTCAGTCTTGCAGACCTATATGGACTGCATATTCACAGAAATATTTCTCTAAGGATTTACTATTGTCATTGGAATAACAATACATTTACAACTACTTATAAGCAACATATAACCAAGGTATGAGATATATTAGCTATAATAAGCACTTTGACTTCTTTTATTTACTAGATTGAAAAATCAGACATCAGCATACTCTAGAGGTGGGAATGCTTTCAGAAACAAAACTATTCCCCAACTAGTTTAACTTGCACAGATGAGCTGCTCTGCTGTTACCTCCAGCACATTGCAACCATGTTGCTTCTGATTTAGAAGTGTCTTGCATCCGACCAGATCAAAATGAACTCAGGGTAAAATCACACAAGGTCACAAGGAGACAGAAGTCTGAAATCCCTCTTGTCTACCACAATTGACTGTGTTTGGAATCCCTTATTACAGCACACTTTGGATTTATATAAAATGTAAAACACAAGAAGCAGACTGTGGCTTCAGTTCTAGAATATATGGAGATTAATTTTTCCTTTTAGATCAAACAGATGGAGCTGAAATGATAAAATGGAGCATAAAATTTTAACCTATGAGTAACATTTTAAATTTGTTATGTGACGTTTCAGAAGGCTCTTTAAGTAATTCATGAATGCAAGGTCATAAGTGTACAAATAGGCTTAAATTGCCTTGACCAAACTCACTTGGATCCTCTACCCACAGAACCTCTGCAGATTGTTCCAGGAGCTCCAATTTAAGTTCAGCCTTGGTCTTTCAGTCCTAGACTGAGTTATGTTGCTTGTGTAGATGAAAAGCATAACCAAAATTGCTAATGCTTACAGGCTTCAGATAATTTGTTGTGGGAGACTGTGTGAAATTGAACTTTTGAATTCTCAGACATGAGTCTGCTAGCTGCAACTAATAAAGGCTGGTTATACATTTTGGTAACAGCTGAACTAAACTATAGCAGCACATTCTGAATACTCTGATGAATGGACATGAGCCAAAACCACCTAGACTATACAGGTTCTAGTGACAGCAGCTTTGCAGGGGAAGCAGACATATAGTCATCAAATAGAGAGAGGTCGATTTTCTCTCTCTTTTTCATTTTCCCCCGTAAACCACAGAGCTAATATGGGTTGTTCTTTGACCTGCTTTGTCTGTGTCATCTGTAGTTACCCTGTTCTCTATTCCTGGCACTGTCTCCTGGATGGACTGAAGACAAGTTAATAAGTCTGAAGTCCATCCTGCCTCCTTTTCTTTCTTTGTCTCTGTCTGCATTTCCTCTTCTTCCTGACTGAAATACCTGAGGGGACAGTGGACCTAACAAACTGTCCCATTTTGGTGAAGTCCTGCTACAGCCCACCCTGCTGCAACACAGGGGGACTGCATCCTCACTGAGGAAAGCAGAACCTTTACCTGCACTGCAGCCACCCTCTGCTGTTGCTGTTCCTCCTTCATGGTGCAGTCTTGTTCTTGACAGTATCTCAGAAAAAAACCTGCCTACACAACTGGAGACAATGAACATTGACTAGACTTGCTATGCTCCTAGAAATCAATTTCCTGCCATCTCCAGGCACAGAAATTCCTGATGCATAGAAAGCCTCATGTATTTTTCAACATGTGCTTCATTTGAACCTTGATCTGGGGAGGATATGGAGTAGAACTGCTAAATTTGGGAAGAAACTAAAGGAGAAAAGAAAAAGTAGAGGTGAAAACGAAAGCAAATGAAAATGAAGCACACAAACTTTCAGAAATCGAGTGCACTATTCNCTACTTATAAGCAACATATAACCAAGGTATGAGATATATTAGCTATAATAAGCACTTTGACTTCTTTTATTTACTAGATTGAAAAATCAGACATCAGCATACTCTAGAGGTGGGAATGCTTTCAGAAACAAAACTATTCCCCAACTAGTTTAACTTGCACAGATGAGCTGCTCTGCTGTTACCTCCAGCACATTGCAACCATGTTGCTTCTGATTTAGAAGTGTCTTGCATCCGACCAGATCAAAATGAACTCAGGGTAAAATCACACANAGATTGAAAAATCAGACATCAGCATACTCTAGAGGTGGGAATGCTTTCAGAAACAAAACTATTCCCCAACTAGTTTAACTTGCACAGATGAGCTGCTCTGCTGTTACCTCCAGCACATTGCAACCATGTTGCTTCTGATTTAGAAGTGTCTTGCATCCGACCAGATCAAAATGAACTCAGGGTAAAATCACACAAGGTCACAAGGAGACAGAAGTCTGAAATCCCTCTTGTCTACCACAATTGACTGTGTTTGGAATCCCTTATTACAGCACACTTTGGATTTATATAAAATGTAAAACACAAGAAGCAGACTGTGGCTTCAGTTCTAGAATATATGGAGATTAATTTTTCCTTTTAGATCAAACAGATGGAGCTGAAATGATAAAATGGAGCATAAAATTTTAACCTATGAGTAACATTTTAAATTTGTTATGTGACGTTTCAGAAGGCTCTTTAAGTAATTCATGAATGCAAGGTCATAAGTGTACAAATAGGCTTAAATTGCCTTGACCAAACTCACTTGGATCCTCTACCCACAGAACCTCTGCAGATTGTTCCAGGAGCTCCAATTTAAGTTCAGCCTTGGTCTTTCAGTCCTAGACTGAGTTATGTTGCTTGTGTAGATGAAAAGCATAACCAAAATTGCTAATGCTTACAGGCTTCAGATAATTTGTTGTGGGAGACTGTGTGAAATTGAACTTTTGAATTCTCAGACATGAGTCTGCTAGCTGCAACTAATAAAGGCTGGTTATACATTTTGGTAACAGCTGAACTAAACTATAGCAGCACATTCTGAATACTCTGATGAATGGACATGAGCCAAAACCACCTAGACTATACAGGTTCTAGTGACAGCAGCTTTGCAGGGGAAGCAGACATATAGTCATCAAATAGAGAGAGGTCGATTTTCTCTCTCTTTTTCATTTTCCCCCGTAAACCACAGAGCTAATATGGGTTGTTCTTTGACCTGCTTTGTCTGTGTCATCTGTAGTTACCCTGTTCTCTATTCATGGCACTGTCTCCTGGATGGACTGAAGACAAGTTAATAAGTCTGAAGTCCATCCTGCCTCCTTTTCTTTCTTTGTCTCTGTCTGCATTTCCTCTTCTTCCTGACTGAAATACCTGAGGGGACAGTGGACCTAACAAACTGTCCCATTTTGGTGAAGTCCTGCTACAGCCCACCCTGCTGCAACACAGGGGGACTGCATCCTCACTGAGGAAAGCAGAACCTTTACCTGCACTGCAGCCACCCTCTGCTGTTGCTGTTCCTCCTTCATGGTGCAGTCTTGTTCTTGACAGTATCTCAGAAAAAAACCTGCCTACACAACTGGAGACAATGAACATTGACTAGACTTGCTATGCTCCTAGAAATCAATTTCCTGCCATCTCCAGGCACAGAAATTCCTGATGCATAGAAAGCCTCATGTATTTTTCAACATGTGCTTCATTTGAACCTTGATCTGGGGAGGATATGGAGTAGAACTGCTAAATTTGGGAAGAAACTAAAGGAGAAAAGAAAAAGTAGAGGTGAAAACGAAAGCAAATGAAAATGAAGCACACAAACTTTCAGAAATCGAGTGCACTATTCAGAGCTGCCTACCTTGTGTGCAAGAGACTCAGCAATTCTCTGCCATGATGTGCCAGGATAGCAGAAGCTAGGAGAAAGCTGCAGGAGTCACCAGGAACATTTTGTCAAAGCAAAGAAGAAATAGAACAAAACAAACTGGAAGAGTTCTCTACTTCCAAAAATCAACACCTTATCCCCATTTCTCTGCCCATTGAAGCCAAGATTTCCAGTCTTTCTCATGTCTAGTACATACAGCATCTCATCAGCTTAACTTTTCCTCTCTTACATTATTTCTGTCCCACTGAACTACTGAGAAGGTTGCTCTGGACATCTGGCCAGGCTCCTGCAAGGCCTTTGAAATTCACATGGAAGGTTTAGATTGGATATTAGGAAAAACTTCACCGAAAGGACTGTTAGATACTGGTACAGGCTGCCCAGGGAGGTGATGGAGACAGCATCCTTGCAGATATTTAAAAGATGTGTAGATGAGGTGCTTAGGGACATGGTTTAGTGGCGGGCTTGGTCGTGTTACGTTAGTGGCTGGACTCTATCGTAGAGGTCTTTTCCAACCAAGATTATTTGTGATTCTACAGCAAAATAAATTCAATGTCTGAAAACCAGGAACATGAAGCATTTGGGAATCACCTGGTTATAGTAATCTGCGTGAGTCATCCAACTTCATAGAGCACTCATTCCTGTCATCAGAGACCCTACATAAGCAGCCAGAATCTGTTGCTATTAGACAGTCGCAGTAGCCATAAATTGGGACATTTTTAAGAGATGCTGAGAAACACAAAATATTTTTAGGATAGTAAAATATCACCATGGAAATCACTCAATTTTTCTGGCCTATCTCTCTTTTTTACACACTCCAATGTATTTTATTTTGTTTTATCATTTTAAATCTTCCTAGGGGTTTATGTTTAAGGTATTATCAGAGTTCCTGTAACTTCCCTAAATTCCTAAGTGAATCATGTCTGGTATTTCTCCTCATTGACTGTTACCAGACAAATATATGTGGGGAAAACTCCTGCCTGATGCTTACAGAGTCAAGCATATAATTCATGTGTTCCCCAGCAATGTCAAGCCTTATAAAACTTCAGCCACACAGTCTCCTCTGGGAAGTTCCCTTACTGTACAGGGTTGTACAGAAATTGGGACAATAATCTTCTTAGAACAGATTTTGCATTGCTTATGTATCTGTGATACACAGTCAGATACGGGTTTTAATCTTCAAGCAGTCTGACTTAACTCATGGGATTCTACAACTGTGAGCCCTTTCTCTCTACTGCATCACTTTAATATTTGAAGCGCAAAATCCCTTTGAAGTTAGAATGCTTTTAGTTCTGGCTTTGTTTATCAAGGGACCTCATTAGTGTCAGTCTTCTAAGTTACCAACAGGCGAAGAGAAGCTCCCCATGACCGTACTCTACTTTTTGGCACAATGCATTGTGCATTCATTATATAACTAAGATGCTTCCTAGCTTGAACCATTATGATTATTGAATCTTTACTTTGTCACAGTCACATTAAAAATGGAACTTAAAGGACTGATACTCTTGGACCAAATCCTCAAAGTGTCAGAAGCTGAATGTCATTTGATTATGCCTAGTTGAAATCATTTAAGTACTTTCCAATCTGTTTCTGTTCTAGTCTGAACCTTTCTAAGTCATATTAAGACAAGTTAAATTTTTTTTGGAGACTAACACAAAAGAGATTTTAAACACACTGGCCTACTTAACATTATTTCTTATTAGTTTTTCACTTTACCTTTTTCTCTAGCACTGCCTTAGCTTTTCAGACTCTGTTCATAACCTCTTGCTCTTATTCTTTTTTTGTTCTTTAGTAATTTGATTCATTTTATGCTTTCAATAGGATTCCTGCTTCCCTATACTTTTTTATGTCTTGCTATAAAAGCTCCTTTATTGTGGCTCTAAGCTTCACGTCTGACATTAATGGCTGATGGTCAACAACAAGCCAAGTTTGCAAAGAACTGAACTGAAATGGGACTAGCCTCATGAAATACATTTTGCAACAAGCCTGTTCTCCAGGCATGCAAGCATCCCACAGAAGACCAGTCCACAGCTTCAATGTAAGCCCAGGCTTTTGAAAGAGCAATTAAAAAAAAAAAAAAAAAAGAAAAAAATAATTTTTCCAAAAATAATCAGAGCTGAAATTGAAAGAAAAACACAAGTTTTCATTTATTAAAAAACATTACATATTTTAGAAATAATTATAGAATACAGAAAAGCAGGGTATTTTCTTCCTTGTCTTTATAAAACTCCCTTTTACCTATTTATGTTTCATTTGAAAGTTCAAACTGCTTAAGTATCTTTCAGTTTAGAAGACTTGTTTATCTTCTATTCAGATTTTATTTATTCCATGACTCCTTCAATTCTGAATAATCAAAATCCTTTGCTAGATTGTTTTTCCCCAGAAACAAAATGTAATCAATGAATAATTATTATTCATAGGGTGTTATATGTTTCAGTGTTATGAATTATGTTGATTTTCTTTTTTGTTTGTTGATTTAGAGCTTAACCTAACAGTACAACCTATCTATCCACAAGAAATGCTCACGACATCTGGTGGTATTACAAGTTCTTTAAAACAATTTACTTTAGTCTTATCTTTTCGTCTGGCCCTGAGTCACATTCTTTATCTTAGACACTACTCTGCCTGAGACTTGCTTGTACTTAGTTCTGGATAGATAAACTTTATATAGTAAAAGTTCATCATTAAGCTCTATTTAATACTTGCTAAATGACTTACCATAGATTAAGATGTGGCTGTACACATTGCTGATTAAGTAGCCCTTCAAAATGTACCCAAAGTTTTCCAGGAGCCGTAATACAGTATACACCACACAATTCTGATTATTACTTCCAACTTTAATAAGGGAGACATACCACTTGTACAAAGAATGTTCAAGTGTGGGTTGTTTGGTTTTTTTTTATTGGATTGGCTTTTAATCTATTGTTATAAAGAATATATAATAGCCATATATACAGATATTTTAATACTTTTGTTTAATAATATCTCTAGCAACTCTACCTCTTCTTAGGTTCTACTAATTTCGTTATAGTGGCCTGAGTATCAAGTGCAGCACTCATTATAATTACTGAAATTCAGTAAAATTCAGACAAGTGCCAAGGTAGAGTTAAATGGTGATTCTGCCTCTGAAACAGACATATAGTACCCAAACCAGTTTCTAAACCTGAAATCTATAGCAACTCTTCTGCAGCAGAAACATTCTTTGTCTTCAATTTTCACAACTGAAGCTATTAAAACAACTTCTCCAATAAAACTGACATTGGAAACAAATCAGAGGTTTAGACCAGAAAAAGGAAGAGAAACAACAGAAGATATTTTCTGAAAGTGGGATTCACTGTGTAAAGAAGCTGTGAAATTCAATACATGATAACTAATAGTTGAATTATAATTATGACCTCAATCATATAGTCATAGTCTGGGAGAGCAGGTTTACATCTTTTTCCAATAATCATTTCTAGCATATGAATTATGCAAAAGGCTTTATCCAAATGGAATTTCATTTCATAAAATATCAAATAGTAAGAAATCATTTGGAGGACTTAATAATAACGTATTTGAAAATGTCAAATTACTAAAATCGAGACAACATTTTTTAGAAACGGTCTATTAACCAAGCCACTTAACCAGATAAAGATGCTGGTTGAGGACAAAAGTCTTTTGACTGCAGGTTACAAACAGACAATTGCTAGCAACATATGCCATTTTTCCCACACCAAAAGTTTCAACTATTTGTGTTGAGGGCAGTGTATGTTCATTCAGAGAAAGAACATTTAGAAGAAGTAGTGATGAGAGAAGAAAATATTGTATTTTTTACTCCACAGTCTACTGTAACACTGTTCTGATGGGAAAAAAAAAGAAAAGTTGTCAACAAGGTAATATAGAATAAGTGCACTAGACTGTATCAAAGAGTCAGTTCTGGTTTTATATATTCCATATCACCTTAGAACAGATATTGCATATATTTACAGAATTTAATTCAATAATCTAAGTAGTCTCATGGTGGTTTTTATCTTCTTCACCTTTGTGTTGCTCTGTTTACAGAGTTCTTAAATTTCTTTTGGACTTCAATATTTCATGTCACACCATATATCTGTATTGGCAACGGAGAATATCCAGATTATGGTGTAAGTGTGAAAGAACACAAAGGATAATGAAATAAAATTATCCAACATTTCATTGCTCTTCTTTCTTAAGCAGAAAAAGGCAGAAGAATACCTGTTGAAAAGTTTCTCTGTAGGAGCTTTCATAGATTTTTCATGTAAGACCAATAGAAAGAGGGATATATTGCCATTTTTTATGTATGTGATTTGATTTTAGTGGGTAAGGTTCAGAATTTCAGCATCTGAGCTACATGTATACGTGAAGATATTATTTGTCTCATCATATCAGCTCATTCATTTATTTAAAAAAAAACATGGAAAATAAACCTGCTAATGAGAAGCAAGGGGGAGATATCACTCTAGTTATCAACTGCAATACATTTGTTTAATATTTCTTCTGTTGATGTGTTAGTTTATCTAACAGTTCTAATAGTTCTAATAGTTCTGACATCACCACAGCTTTCAGCCTTAGAGGAATTGCTAGGAAAGACAGAGAAGCCCCCTAGTCAGACTGGTGACATATATTGTGCTTCTGGAGTACTAAGGGCACTGCTAAAATGGTGATAAGTGGAACTTCTAGCAGAATTTTGGAATTAGCTTGCCTTCAGAGCGCTTAACTGGCTGAAATCAGTGCTGATATAGAAGGTTGTTAATGTCAACTATGAGTAGAGAATCCCAAAAATCTCTAAAGGAGTTAAATTTCCCTGGTGCAGCTCTTTTGGTATGTCCATCAATGAGAATCTCAGAGAGTGCTGGAGACTACAGTCTCTTCTGAACTCTTCTAAGTAGTAATTCTGGGAATAAAGGTGTCCATGCAAGCATCAGGCTCAGAGGAATGTGTTTCTGAGGTTTTACACTCCCCTTTTAAACCAGAGACTGAAGATACAAGTGGTGTGAAAGTATTAAGATGCTTATTCATTAATGAATATAATATGAGGAAATTGGCAAAGGATAGCAAAATTAACAATAATCAAGTTAGCTAAATAGGATATTGTTAATATTAATTATTAGGCTTGTGCAAGCTATTATGTATTGCTATGAAGCTTGAAACTATTGTTCTTAAATCTAGTGAATCAGATTAAAAGCTCTGTAAGTATGAAGTATTTCTCCTCACACCAATTCCTATAGCCATAAACTTGTTAGAGAATCCAGTCAGTTGTCCTGGTAAACTTGGTGTTTGCCATTCAGATTCACTATTATTTGTGGTGACCTTTCACAGGGCTGCCCTACATTAGTCTTCTGATGATTTCATCCTTTACACTCCACTTTTTCTAAATTAGATGGACCTTCTCACAGCCTTTGCATCTCTTTCTCCATCCAAACTCCTTCTGAATTAACAACCTGCCACTAATAACTTTTTTTAAAAAACAAATTAGTTCCAGTTTTGTAAAATTGATGTTGAAGTTTGGCATTTCTGAGGTAGATATCACTATTGTGGCAGATGACAATAGAAAATGGGGAAAGAGACTACTACAACTAAAATGAGAGGTGATAAAATAAAAATTCAATAGGACATGGCAAAATAAGATAGGTTAGGTAAAGACGAGAGAGAATTTTGAAAGAGAAGTCAGGTGGATAGAAAAAGAAAAGAGTAGTGAATTTGCAAATAACTGAAGGCTGGGACTACACAGTAAATATGAAGGCATATATTGCCTGAAAATTATTTCAGAGTGTTGCATGAGTTTTTTGTGTCTAAATGATTGGTACGCTCTGGAGCAGTTCAGCTGAGTGTAATCAACATATTGGTTTGAATCTTTATTCCTGTTTAGGATGTAAGCTTGGTAAGCAGTTAGAGAGCATCTTCCAATTTTAGATTGGTCTGAAAGGCATCTAGTTTGAATCTATGACAACTGCATCATGAACAGAACCAATGTAAGGTATGTGAAGACTACTAGGTGATTTGCATAGAGAACATTCTCCTGTTCTGAGCCAAAATGTGACTGTAGATCCTGGTTTCATCAGTTCATACCACTTTCAACATGGTCAGACCATATAACCAGGAATCTCTTCTAAAGGCAAAAGACTTTGATCAAGATGCTAGAGTTCCCAAAGTCAGTAAGAATACAAGATGACAATAATGCCTGTTCCACTCTTGATGGCTGTCTGGGGACTTATGAAATGAACACGCATTCATTATTTGCAAGCAAGAATATACAGAAGAGTCAATTATCAAAAAAATTGAGAAACTCAAGCTCTTTGTACGAATAATGAGAGCTTTGCCTTGAGGAAGTGGATAACCAAACATTAAAACATAAGATTGTAAACTGTATGTGCATGCTGATGTTTTACTTAAGAAAGCTATCTTGGTTTCCTGTTTTTCTTGACTTTCCTTCTTGATTAGAGAACACATACAAGGAGATCTAGGTTGACCTGCTTCTGCAGAGGGGTTAGACTAGGTTATCTCTAAAGGTCTATTCCAACCCCTAACATTCTATGATTCTATGATTTCCTTACTTCTTTGTCCTTTTGTTTAACTGTGTTTACATTTATATTGTAATGTTTTATTAGCACAAGCCCATCTTCAGAGAGCCATTTTCAACTTCAGCTTTCTGAAGACCTTCCAGAAAAATCTCATCTATCATATTAGGAGAGATGACAAGTGCAGTCTCTTCACAAAATCTATGAAATTTTTTGTTCTATAAACAAAGTACAAAGATTTCCTGTCTGCTCATAGCTGTGGGTGAAAGTTACTGGAGGCAGAGTTGCTGAATGGTTTTATGGGGTAACTTCCACATGAGCTTAGTACATTCTTCCTGTCCCAACCAAGGATATACAACCTTGACAGTCAAGACACAGAGTGATTAGATTGAAATTAAGGGATAACAAACAGAGATAACAAGTGTATATATTATTATCATCATATTTATGTAGCTTATTATGATCCTCTGCACACAAAACATGCCCATTCAACATACATCCTTAGTAGAGGCCATGAAAACTGATCAAGAAATGATTCTGTCATTATTTTAGGTAAGCTATAATGACATATTGAATCCTAAACAACTGAAAATATCTCCCCACTCCTCTTCCATGTGGATATGAATGATATAACGAGTCACAACGTTACCAAAATCTATGAAGATAATAAAGTCCTGGGAGAACAAGTGAAGGGTAGGTGGGTCCAAGTTATCTCTTTGTCCACCCTGCCTGCTGCAGGAGAGGGGGAAATCACTAATGCAAAAACTGCACAAGTTGTCTCCAGGCTAAGAGGATGGTGCCAATGAGAAAGTTTTGATTTTTATGACAACAAACTTTCTTTGTTGACTGTAATTTGATAGCACAGGATGGAATACACCTATCTCATAGAGTCAACTGAATCTTTGGGAATAGCCTGGCCAGCTTGATTAAGATGGTTTTAAACTGAAGGATGTGGGGGGTAAAGTATGTGCCATCCTACCCAATAGGGAATTAGGTCAGGACAGGAAATGCAATGCTGGGTGTCCCTCAGCCCTACATCAAGATGAGAAGCAAAAGGCTGCCCTGAGAGAGTGTCAAATGAGGGAGGATCCTCTTGCAACTCTCCAGGGAAACCTGTCTGCTCAAGTAAGGCCCTGCGTTGCCTGTACACCAATGCACACAGCTTGGGGAATAAGCAGGAGGAACTGGAGATAAAGGTGCAGATACGTGGCCATAACTTCATTGCAATTACAGAGACATGGTAGGACAACGCGCATGGCTCAAAGATAGTGCATACAACATGTACTATTCAGAAAAGACAGGTCAGAGCTGGGAGAAGTTGTTCTCTATGTGAGATTTCAATAACCGTACATTGAGCTCTGCTTGGGTAGGGATGAGAGACAGGTTGAGTGTTAAGGGTAAGAATTAAGGGGCAGTGTAGTGTGAATAATACTGTTGTATGAGTTTACTTCAGGTCACACGATCAGGAAGACAAAGTGGATGAGGCGTTCCACAAACAGCTGAGAAGTGCCTCATAATCACAATCCCTGGGCTTATAAATCATAGAATCATAGACTGGTAGGGGTTCAAAGGGACCTTTAGAGATAATCAAGTCCAAGTCCCCTGCCAAAGCAGGTCCACCTAGATCAGGTAATATAGGAATGCATCCAGGCGGGTTTTGAAGACCTCCAGAGAAAGACTCCATGCCCTCCCTCGGCAGCCTGTGCCAAGGCTCTGTTACTCTTACAGTAAAATAGTTTTTCCTGATGTTTAAATGGAACTTGTTGTGCTCCAGTTTCTTTCCATTGTCCTGTCACTGGACACAATAGAAAAAAGGGATGCCCCAACCTACTGACATCCACCATTTAGATATTTGTAAATATTAATGAGATCCTCCTCAATCTCCTCATTTTTAGATTAAAGAGACCCAGTTCCCGCAGCTTTTCCTCATAACAAAGATACTGCAGTCTGCTGATCATCTTGGTGGCCCTGTGCTGGACCCTCTCCAGAAATTCTCTGTCCCTCTTGAGCTGGGGAGCCCAGAAATGGACACAGGACTCCAGATGAGGCATCATCAAGACAGCCTATAGGGAGGGGAGATCCTCTCTTAACCTGCTCGACACACTCTTCTTGATGCATCCCAGGATGCCATTGGCCTTCTTAGCCACAAGAACACATTACTAGCTCATGTTTAGTTTATTATCAACCAGGTCTCTCTGCAGAGCTACTCCCCAGCAGGTCAATTGTCAACCTGTACTGGTGTATGGGTTGTTCCTCTCCAGGTGCAGGATAAGGGACTTCAACCACCTTGATATTTGCTGGCAAAGATGCTCAGCCAAGTGCACATAGTCCAGGAGGTTCCTACAGAATGTTGATGACAAGTGGTTGAGAAACCAACAAGGAGCAGTGTCCTACTGGACCTTATGCTGGTTGGGGATGTGAAGGTTGGAGGCAGCCTTGGCTGTAGTGACCATGAGATAGTGGAGTTCAAGATCCTGTGTGGAAGCAGCAGGACACGAAACCAGGTTGTGACACAGGACTTCAGACAAGCAAACTTTTGTCTCTTCAAAAACCTGCCTAGAAGAATTTCATGGGCTGGGATTCTAGACAGTAGTTTCCAAGGAAGCTGGTCAATTTTCAAGTATCCTCACAAGCAGAAAAATCAGGAAAACTATGCAAGAGCCCTACAAGGAAAAACTGGAGCAACTTCAGGAGAAGAAAACAGTCTATGTAAGGTGGAAAAAAAGTCTGGTTGCTTGGAAAGGGTATAGGAACATTGCTAGAGTATGCAGGGTTGAAACCAGGAAGACTAAAGTCCTTTTGCATTTAAACCTGACAAGGGAAGTAAAGGAAAATAAGAAAGATTTCTTCAAGAACATCAGCAGCAAAAGGAAGATTAGGGAGAACGTGAGCCTGCGGGTGAACAAGGAGAGTGCCCAGGTGACAGAGGATGCAGAAGAATAAGAGCTACTGAATACTTTCTTTACTTCAGTGTTTACTACCAAGGCCAGCCCTCAAGAAACCAGGTCCCTGGAGGTCAGTGAGGTTGTCTGGATAACAGAAGACTTTCCCTTGGTGGATGAGGATGGGGTTAGAGACCTATTGGGCAAGCTTAAGACTCATAAATCTATGAGACCTGATGGGATGCACCTGTGAGTGCTGAGGGAGTTGGCTGATGTTATTGCTAAGCCACTCTCGATCATTTTTGAATGATCATTTACAGGTGAGGTGCGCAAGGACTAGAGGAAGACCTTCAAGGAAGATATTATGTGCACCCAGGCAAATAGATAATCATGGAGAAAGGTATCTAGTACCTGAGGGAGTTAGCTGTGCTGAAAATTATTTATAATGAGCATTTACCCACAGACACAGATGAAGTCCAATGCACATGATCTATGTGGTGAAAATTCCTACAAAGTGCACCATCATCTTATGCCAATTCTTTGTCAGTTGGCTCCTGGAGAGAAGGCAAGGGGCGACTGGTGGAGGCAATGGCTTCTCAGCTTTGGCAATATGAAGAAAGTTTGTCTTCCTCACTACAATCTTGTGTCTCAGATGTAGAGAATGTTACAGGAGTTCAACCAATTCATGTCCTCCCCTTCACCTGCCCAAGCCCGTACTTCAGCTATTAGGAATAGACGCCCTTTTGTTCAAGAGAGGGAATCTAGAGAGTATATGCCATGGAATGCTCCTCGGTACTACTTGCAAGACCAGGAAGAAAACATGAGCAAGTGGGATAGGCCACCTACTCCAGCTCCAAAAGTGTGGGTATGGGAGCTGAGGGGAGAAACAGTTAAAAGAAGCAACTCTCCCTGGAATAATGCCTCTCCTGTTTCCATTGAGCAACCCCCTAGATAAGATAGAAGGGTTAATTTCAATAATGATCCCCTTGAGGGGACTTCAGTTTTTTCCCCCAAAAGTAAGCAATGACTGCCATGGCCAGTGAGAAGGTCTAGTGGAGAGTGGAGACTGATAATGGCCTGAATGAAGTCACACTGCTGCTGAGTACTGCTATGCCAGACATACTGAAACTCCAATATGAATTGAAGTCCAAGGCAGCCAAACGCTGATATACCAGCATTGATTTTGCCAGTACATTTTTCTCAATCCCTTTGGCAGTAGAGTGTAGGCCACAGTTTGCTTTCACTTGGAGAGAAGTTCAGTATACCTGGAATTGACTGCCCCAGGGATGAAAATACAGCCCCACCATGTGCCATGGACTGATTCAGACTGCACTGGAGATGGGAGAGGCCTGAGAACACCTATAATACATTGATGACATCATTGTGTGGGGCCACTCAGCAGAGGAAGTTCTCAAGAAAGGGCAGAAAAGAATTAAAATCCTTCTGAGGGCTGGCTTTGCCATTAAACAAAGTTTAATGAGAGAGCCTGTGCAGGAGATCCGGTTTTTAGGAATGAACAGGCTGCCTAAATGGGTTATTGACTCTCCTTCTCTGGGGACATTCAAAAGCCACCTGGATGAGTTCCTGTGTGACCTACTCTAGGTGGCCTGCTCTGGCAGGGGGTTGGACTAGATAATCTCTCGAGGTCCCTTCCAACCCTTAAGATTCTGTGATTCTGTGTGACGTTGTCATATCCCAAAAGAGATGATCAACAAAATCACAACCATGTCTTCTTCAACTAGCAAAAAGGAAACACAAGCTTTCGTAGGTGTTGTGGGTTGTGGAGAATGCACATTCCAAATTACAGTATGATTGTGAACCCGCTCTATCACGTGACACCGAAGAAAAATTATTTCAAATAGGGTCCTGAACAGCAACAAAGTTTTGAACAAATTAAACATTTGTTCATGCAATGGCACTCCAACCAGTTGGGACAGAACCAGATTTCAAAAATGTGCTTTACATTGGAGCTGGGAAGAATGGCCCTACTTGGAGTCTGTAGCAGAGAGCACCTGTGGGAGACTGACGGATGACCCTTTGGGTTCTGCAGTCAGGGATACAGAGGTTCCAATGCCCGATACACTCCAACTGAGAAAGAGACACTGGCAGCATTATGAGGGAATTTGAGCTGTCTCAGAAGTGATTGGCTCAGAAACATAACTCCTCCTAGCACTCGGACTGGCCAAGGTGGTATCTCTATGCTGACTTGTGGGTGACAGCAAATGCTCAGTGGGGATGGACACAGTTAATGGATATAGAATAACTGGCAACGACAGGGCAAACCCATCTGGGCTGCCCCAGTAGGGCAACATCACTGCTCTGCTGGAGAAACTGGTTCTGAAAGTTCACCCTGTGGATGCCCACATGCCTAAGAATCGAGCAGCAGAAGTTCATCAGCATAACTAGTAAGTATACAAGGCTTCCAGTGACTTCCTCAAAACCAATGCCTTCAACACACAGATAGTGAGCAGAAGACACACCAAATAGACCAGCTGCAAATTCCTGATACTGCATGTTATGACCCGCCTCACACACACCCCATCTCTCCTGCTGTGAAAGTGTTATGATGAATGAAGACCTGAAGTTATGGACTAAATAAAGTCAACAGGCACAATCAGAGGGATGGCCCATAAACTGAGGGAATGATACACTTCTCTGTGTGTATCCATATTTTTGGGGAGAGGAAGTGTGGTGGTAAATAATTATGAAGTGTAAACCTAGGCATGACATAGATGGTATGGAATAAGGGGTGGAATGTGCTGGTTTGGGCTAGGAGTTAACTCCTGGTTTGGGCTACAATTAACTTTTTTATCACTCTTTCTCCAGCAAACATCTGTTTCTTTCTCATTTTCTCCATAGTTTTTACCTTCTCTCTTGTTCATATCAGAATTCCTGCTTCCCTTAATTACACACTAAAGAGCCTAGAGTTAGGAGAGATCAGTGGTAGGGAGTGTGGAGTCTCCCTACTGTCCCTTCTCCTGGAATTAAGAAATTCCTGTTCCAGGAATAAAGTGCAATTGCAGAGAAAAGGTGCACCGTACTAGCTTTCATTTTGCTAGAACTTAGTTGGTGCTGTTGGTTCTATGCTTTTTACTCATTGTATAGCTTACAAACTTGAAACATTCTGCTAAAGTACAGAGGAATCAAAGCTTTGGATTCTGACAAGAAGAAATATGCTTTTTCTATATCTAAACATAGCAATAAAGAGTAAGGCGCAAGTATTGATTTGGTATATTGCCATCATTCTTTACGCAAGAGTGTTCACTGAGACAGTGATGTCAGTGTTCAATGATATTGCAGTGGTACAATGGTAATTGCTGTAATGTGGACTGTATTTGACTTGGGAGTGAGACAGCCATCAACATGCTTTGATTTGAAAAAAAAATAGTTCAATATATATCCAAAGATAAATTTAGACAATGAAGTTTATGATCAAGCTTGAGGAATAAGTCTGATAGAAAGACATTTTAGGAGACCTTTGTGAACTGCTGCTGCATTTTACCAAAAAATGGTATCCTGGAGCACAGCTATATAGGGGGGAAAAAAAAGTATGTCAGGATCTAACCCAAGAGCAGATCTTTGCCTCTTCTCGTCTAGGATTTACTTCTGGTTTTTTCCTCTTTTTTCCATGCTGTACGTGTGCTTATGGTGGATAATTAAGAATCCAATGCTTGGATACTTAATCTTCCATCAGGAGAGAAGAATGTGGTTGTTGTTCAGAAATATAACAGACTTCATACCTAATTTTCTATGCTGGGGACATGGATGCGCAGGTTAAGTTTACACTGTATAATTTTCTTTGCCACGTGGCTCAGCGTACAGTTACTCTTGAGATGCCCTAGTTCTTCCAGTGTTAAAAATTTCTGTTCATTGAACATAATGTAGTCTGTGAGCTTAATGAGTAGAAATAAGCATAACGTTTTATTCTATAGCCCACATGGCTTTTTCAGCAGTATATCATAAGTAAATGTTTAACACTCAAACAACACAGTTGCCCCACGTTCACTTTAAAATTTCAGACTGAGCAACAAAAGGTGTCTGTGGAAATAGATTTAAAACAATGAATATTAAAAGATGCCATACCCAGAAAACTCTGCTGGGAGAACAGTATAAACAGACAACTCAAGCTGTAATGCCACAAAGCTGCTTCCAACCAACTGTTCCCATGTGGGTTTATATCACCACAGTTAATTACCCACTGCTGCATAGTATTTCATGCTTAACAAAGAGCTCTTTGAGATGCTTGTTAATGGCTCTTAGCATGTAAAATAGAATTGGCAATTCCTTCTTCAACTTCTGCTTTGCTAGAGAAGCACACAAAACAAAGTTGTCAGAAAGGGCTAGAAAGTGTCAGAAAGCTTTCATCAGTCTAATAGAGCCTATAAAGGATGGCAAATGTAAGGTAATGGTATACTTGCAAGCCTTCATCTCTCATGGTGCTGACATTTGAGATCATTTTATTTGTAGATTCAAAAAATGATATGAGTCCTCAGAGTCAGTACTGTCAATACAACGCTTTTTAAAACGAAGGAGATTTTTCTTTCGAAGTTGTTACGCAGTGTTGTTAGGCTGAATGCAAGGCATATTCACTCTAATTCAGACAGGAACAAAATAGCTGTGCAATGCAGGGGACTCTCAATGCAAAAGTATGAAGAACACAGGAACACACAGGATTGAGTTTCAATGAAGAAACTGGAATCAACTGGGCAGTCTGGGGCCAGGATTGTAAATTAATATGGTACAGAAAAGATGGGTGGAAGGCAATTTGTAACAGAAAGTCTGAATGAAAGTGGCTTGCAGAATGAAGGATAGGGAATCAGGAGGAGAATGTGGCTGGGCACTGAATTGGGAAGATCTGGAAGGGAAGAAAATATTTAGGAGCTCATGAGAGGGAAAAAAGAAAATAATTTTAAGGATACTATTTCCTCATATAAGGACATGTTGCTGGACAACAAAGTTGGAAATAGAAGTTAGGGGAAGATTAGAAAGCGAGGACATAAGGCAAGGTACACAGGAATGTTACAGTGCTCTCAGGTTCTGCTTCTGGTGTCCTCCATTGAGGTGTCTCTGCACTAGTCCCTTTAAATTATCTTTGATCTTTCTTGGTTGCTCCATCCAACTGGGATTAAATCATTTAATGGACAGGTTATTCTTCTAGACAAATACTACTCTAGTAGGTGATCTCTGCCCATCGTCCAAGTCAGGCAATTTTACAACATTTGATCACAAGGTAGTTGTTCAGCAGACTGCCCTGTCAGAGGATATGTGGTCTCCTCCATGGGATGGGAAGCAAGCTCTGTGGTACCAGAAATGGCATGGACTCAAAGAAAGATAAGGCTCCTTTTGTTGTAGAAAGCCTTATATTGACAGTCTTCGCATGATGCCTTGAACAAAGGCTGAATGTGTTAGGTTTTGTGGTGGCTTTGAGATATACAAAAAACAAACCTTGTGGACTCAGTCCCAACTGTTATAAGGGGTCTCAGATAAGATTGTGACTGTGTCTTGGATGTCTTGAGGGGCTGCAAATAACCCAACGAGCCCTAGGCAAGAAGCCTGAGAACTCTACAAACACAAGGATTATCTTT
Source organism: Urocolius indicus (assembly GCA_013401255.1). Lineage (NCBI taxonomy): Eukaryota > Metazoa > Chordata > Aves > Coliiformes > Coliidae > Urocolius > Urocolius indicus. The sequence goes on from WBNH01007439.1 coordinate 45,964, forward strand.
GACAAAGACTCGCACAGAAGACCACTGAAGACCTGCAAGACATGTAATTGTGATGATTACTTCCAGGAAAAAGAAGAAAGAATATGTGGAGCTACTCCAGGAAATATGTATATGCACTTAACAGTAACAGGGTGGAGGATCCCTGTGCATCCAGTGCTGCAATCACTACAAAGTGTTAGAGGGTTCTTTAAATTACCAGCTTTTTAGGTAACAGACAGAGGCAGTCATGTGTGTGACCTGTGTATGAGATAGATGAAACATTAGGGTGATGCTTTCCAGATTGTGCCATTGATAACATGTTTTAAAAAAAAAAATAAAATCCAAAAGTTATGTAGGATAGATTTTGCTTGGACTTCTTCAAACCACATGTGTGGTACAGTTACACACTTTGAGGGACCAGATAAAATTTATTTCGAAATAACTTTTGGTACCGTATTATGTAGTGTAAGTTTATGTATATTTATGTAGCATAAGTACCAGCTGCTGTGATAAATTGATCCAATTTCATTCTACTGTTGTAGAAAAAGTTGATATTGTTTTTGCAGGATGGAGCCAAGGGAATTAAGACAAAAAGAATTTATGGGTGATAAAATAAGATTGGGAAAAAGAGCATTGCATGTTTTAATCCAAATTTCCTAAGTAAGTTTATTTGAGGAGGTTTTCTATTTCTCATTCAGCTCTAAAAGCTTTTGATCTCCTGTAAACTTGACTTTACAAGACAGTGGAGATAGTAAAGATATACAGCTGCTACAAGCATTGTGAACTTTTAGGAGAGGTGAGAAGAGATAAACTGCCAGGACAGCCAGAGCTTGCCCCTCCATGGCAGAGCCCCCAGTAGGCACTGGGCATTTGTAAGTGCGGTTGGATTTAATGAACAGAGGAATGACCAATAGCTGAATATATAGTTTCCTGCTTTTCTGCTGGCCAAGAGTGATGGAAAGGAATGGGAGCACTGTCAGACCAACATGTATTGGTGCTGCAGGTGGAGGAGGTGAAGATTATGGCAGATGTGGTGGTGAAGATGCTGTCTGGCAGGACAGAAGTGGAGGGAAGCACACTAACTGTGGGGTTAGTGCATTGCAGGGGATGGGATGCATTTCTGCAGGAAAACAGACTTTGGCTAATGGTGTTACTGAAAGAACAAAGTTAGTTTAAAACTTTTTTTTTTTTAAATGGAGATATTACATAACCATCTGTGCTTTTCCTTGGTTTTTTTTGGTTTTTTTTTTTTATTGATTAGGCTTCTTTAATCAAAATAAAATCACAAAATTACAGAATCACAGAATGGTAGG
>WBNH01007439.1:47441-67328 GCA_013401255.1 Urocolius indicus
CTGGCAGGACAGAAGTGGAGGGAAGCACACTAACTGTGGGGGTAGTGGATTGCAGGGGATGGGATGCATTTCTGCAGGAAAACAGACTTTGGCTAATGGTGTTACTGAAAGAACAAAGTTAGTTTAAAACTTTTTTTTTTTTAAATGGAGATATTACATAACCATCTGTGCTTTTCCTTGTTTTTTTTTGGTTTTTTTTTTTATTGATTAGGCTTCTTTAATCAAAATAAAATCACAAAATTACAGAATCACAGAATGGTAGGGGTTGGAAGGACCTCTAGAGATCATCCGGCTCAACATAAATAGGAGCTTGAATTTTCACAAGTTCATCAGTTTGCCATTTTGCTTCAAAAATTATTCCTAACCCTTTGATTTTTCTCCCCATTTTTTATTTAACCAGCTTAAGATCTGGGGATTTTGTTGTCGTTTCATTCATTGACAAAGAATTCATTGGTAAAGAATTACTACAGGACATGTGACATTTCAGTTCTGACCTGGTAGCAGGGGGATGATTTTTGCTTCCAAATTTGCTTGACAGTGTGTATATTACTAAAACATTTACAGCTACTGATTGGTCCACTACTCACTATTGAGCTTCATACAGAGGTTCCTTGCCACCAATGTAAATATTTAAATATTGTAAATGTTACATCTGATCCTTACTCATTGCCTGTACTAGGATATAATCAGGATTATTTAGATCCAGGTCAGAGCTTGTTAAAGCGTGTTAGCTTGCACACTCCATGTCTCATTACCATATTAAAGTAGGAAGCAAGCAGTACTTTGGATGCTTTGATACCTCAGTTTGTGTTTTGCTGTTTTGTAGTAATAGAGTAAATAAATTCTCTTGAGACAATGAATGCTTGAAATTAAGGCTCTAGAATACTATTTAGAAGACTTGTTTCTACTCTTGAATTTACCACAGTTTCTGCTTTTGACATTTGAGGTAGATAGTTATGGCTTTGCTCTATCTTTAATTCACTGTGCGGTGGTAAAATTGTTATACATGGCTAGTAGGAGGTGAAAGTATTCATGTTTTAATCGGCAGGACACACAGCAGAGGCAAGGCTTGTTTATTTGCGGTTGAGTGGCCAATTGAGGTAATCTGGGTGTTCCTGGAGCACAGGGAGTGGAGGAGAACCAAGGAGACTCTCCAGAAGCAGGCAGCTCTCACAAGGAGGATGGTCTTGCTGGGAGGCAGAGCCACAGCAACCATAGGGGATTTAAACATTCCCCAGGGAGTGTGAGTGATCAGGAGAGCGGCAAATAGGGCCAGCAAACAGGGGGAGTAGTGCAGCAGTTAGTGCAGCAGCTTGTGCAGGGAGGACGGGCAGGGAAAGATCCCACAGCCCACACACAGAGAGATAGAAGTCAGAGAAGTGCTCCTGCTTCAGCCTAGCAAGATGGTGGGCACTCTCCTGAGGGCTAAAGCCAAGGCTCAGGTGGACAACACCGTGGTGAAGGTTGACACTGTGAAATGTGTTCCTTTGATTTGTGTCAATGTGGAATAAGGGATATGGATGGTAATTTTTTGTAGCTTTATTTGCTCTTGTGTAACTTGTTCTTGCTTTTCGTAGCTTGACAGGAGTTTTGGTAAGACTCACTTGAACCAGGTTTTGATAAGGAGGGTGTTTCTGCTTCTTGTAACAGCAGCTTGGCAGACGTTTTGATAAGATTAGCTTGGACCAGCTTTGCAGAGATATATACATGGAGGTCACCTGGTGGACACTGTGAGGAAGACTACTGACTTCCTCCAACGACCACCCAAAGAGGGTGAGAAAGACCCCCAAGATGGAATGAAGCATGCGCAAGAGGAGACAACCCCTTCCCAGAAATTATTAACATTTTCCAGCAATGATTAAACATTTTCCAGCCCCTTCAAAGGAAAGTTATTAATATGTATAAGGCCTGTCCTATTTAATGCGAACTCGGGATGTGACAGGTGTGCGTCTGGATAGAGCAGAGGCTCTGGGCTCACCCAGCGCTGTTTGCTTGCTCTTATTCCTTTAATAAATTCCAAAAAATTAATTAGAATCCTGTTTCAGGGACATCATTTATCACAACACATTCACTCAGGCAGAGCTGGTTAGCACAGACACTTCAGTCCAGGTGGAGTGCAAGGAGTGTTTAGAATGTTTAGGGACCTGTGTTGCTGAGGTACGTACGTGTCAAAGGTGCCCTCAAGTTCAAGAACTGCAGTGCCTGGTGAAAGAGCTGCAGGAAACCATTAGTGGACTCTGTAGTATAAGAGGGACAGAAGTGGAGATCGACAGAGGCTTCTACAATCAGGTACAAGCCTCCAGTGAATCTAATATGCATTGGACCCTGGTAACATAAAAAAAGAAGAGCTTGTCCTTCAAACTGGGAACAGGGAACCCTCCAAAAGGGGAAATACCAGCAAACAATTCATCATCAGCTGCTCCACCTGCAACAGGTAATGGGCACCTTGGAAAGAAGCGAGGGGTGCTTGTTGTGGGTGACCCATTGCTAAGAGGCACTGAGAGACCCATCTGTGAAGTGGATAGGGAGTCACGAGAGGTGTGCTGCCTGTCGGGAGCCAAGGTCTGTGATGTGGCTGAGAGAGTGCCACAGCTCATCAGGGACACAGTCTACTATCCCTTACTTCTGTTCCATATGGGTATGAACGATGTCATAAGGCATGATATCTCCAGAATCAAAAAGGATTTTAAAACCTTGGGAGAGGAAGTGAAGGGTAGGGGTCTCAGGTTATTTTCCCTTCCTTCCTGTTCACCAGAGGTAAAGGGGAAATCATGAATGAAAAAATTAGTCAAGTGAACTCCTGGCAAGAGGTTGGTGCCAGCGGGAAGGTTTTGGATTTTATGACAACAAATCCTTCTTTGGGAACTATAACTTGATAGGACGGGATGGAATTAATCTCTCCCATAAGGGCACTGGAATATTTGGGAATAGGTTAGCCAACTTGATCAAGAGAGCTTTAAACTAAAGGACTTGGGAGCTGGGGGGAGAAATACCACAGAACAAGCTATCCTGTCTAGCAGAGAAGCAGGGCAGGACAGGCAATGCAATGATAAGTGCCAGTCGTCTGCACACCATGTTGAGGTGTAGAAAGCTGACCACCCTGATGGAGAGTAAAACCAGGGAGGATCCTCCTGCATCAGTCCAGGCGAAGCTATGTGTTTCAGTAAGCCCCTGCGTTGCCTCTACACTAATGCACACAGCCTGGGGAATAAGCAGGAGGAACTGGAGATGTGGGTGCAGATGCCAGGCTAATGGCCTCATTGCAGTTACGGAGATGTGGTGGGACAGCTCACATGGCTGGAGCACAGCGATGGAGGACCATGTGTTGTTCAGGAAAGACAGGCCAATGAGGAGAGGAGGTGGAGTTGCTGTCTATGTGATGGAGCAATTAATGTGTATGGAACTCCGTTTGAGTGAGGATGAGGGGCAGGCAGAGTGCTTATGTGTGGAAAATTAAGGGGCAGGGTAAGGNGGAGCTGGGGGGAGAAATACCACAGAACAAGCTATCCTGTCTAGCAGAGAAGCAGGGCAGGACAGGCAATGCAATGATAAGTGCCAGTCGTCTGCACACCATGTTGAGGTGTAGAAAGCTGACCACCCTGATGGAGAGTAAAACCAGGGAGGATCCTCCTGCATCAGTCCAGGCGAAGCTATGTGTTTCAGTAAGCCCCTGCGTTGCCTCTACACTAATGCACACAGCCTGGGGAATAAGCAGGAGGAACTGGAGATGTGGGTGCAGATGCCAGGCTAATGGCCTCATTGCAGTTACGGAGATGTGGTGGGACAGCTCACATGGCTGGAGCACAGCGATGGAGGACCATGTGTTGTTCAGGAAAGACAGGCCAATGAGGAGAGGAGGTGGAGTTGCTGTCTATGTGATGGAGCAATTAATGTGTATGGAACTCCGTTTGAGTGAGGATGAGGGGCAGGCAGAGTGCTTATGTGTGGAAAATTAAGGGGCAGGGTAAGGTAGGTGATACTGTTGTAGGAGTTTTCTACAGGACACTTGATCAGAAGGAAGTGGATGAGGACTTCTACAAACAGTTGAGAGCTGCCTCACAGTCACAATCCCTGGTCCTCGTGGGGGATTTGAAACTCCCTGAAATTTGCTGGCAAAGCCACACAGCCAAGCACACACAGTCCATGATGATTCCTAAAGACTGTTGATGACAACTTCCTGTCACAGGTGATCGAGGAACCAGTGAGGAGGGGTGTGCTGCTGGACCTTGTGCTAACAAATACAGAGAGTCTGGTTGGGTATGTGAAAGTTGAAGGCACCTTGGCTGCAGGGACCATGAGAGGGCGGAGTTCACGATCCTATGTGGAAGAGGCAGGACACAAAGAAGGATTGTTACCGTGGATTTCAGGCAAACCGATTTTAGCCTCTTTGTAGACCTGATTAGAGGGATCTCATGGCATAAGATCCTAGATGGTAGAAGTACTCAAGAGAAATGGTTGATCTTCAAGTGCCACTTCATCCAAACTCAGAATCAGAGTGTCCCTATATGTAGAGAAGCAGAAAAAGGAGGCAGGAGGCCTCCATAGATTAACAAAGATCTGTTGGGTCAACTCAGGCAGAAAGCAGCTATCTATGAGAGGTGGAAAAAGGGCAGGATTTCATGGAAAAAAAACATAAGAATATTGCCAGAGCATGCAGGGGTGCAGCCAGGAAGGCTAAAGCCCTTTTAGGATTAAACCTCATCAGAAAATTAAACAAAAATAAGAGGGGGTTTTCAACCAAATGGGAGTCATGTTTGACCACCCTGATAGCCTTTTGTGAAGATGTAACCAGGTAGATAGATGGTGGTAGTGCAGTGGATGTGGTTTCTCTTGATTTCAGCAAAGCATTTAACACCATCTCCCACAGCATCCTGGCAACAAAACTGAGAAAGTGTGGGCTGGATGATCAGGTAGTGAAGTGGATTGCCAGCTGGTTGAAGGGAAGAAGGAACAGAGTTGTGATCAATGGGAAAGACTCTACTTGGAGGCCCGTATCTAGTGGAGTCCCTCAGGGGTTGTTTCTGGGACAAGTACTGTTCAATATATTCATTAATGACCTTAATCACTCAACTTATGAAGGAAAAGATGGTTATCAGGGGAGTCAACATGGATGCACCAAGGGGACATCCTGTTTGAGCAACCTGATAGCCTTCTATGAGAGCATAACTGGCTGGCTACATGAGAGGAGAGCAGCAGATGTCAACTACCTTGACTTCAGCAAGGCTTTTGACACTGTCTCACAAAACATCCTCATCAGAAAGCTCAGGTAGTGTGGATTGGATGAGTGGACGGTGGGGTGGATCGAAAACTGGCTGAATGACAGAACCGAGAGAGTGGTGATCAATGGCACAGAATCGAGTTGGAGGCCTGTGGCCAGTGCATCAGTTTAACATCTTCGTCAATGACCTGGATGACGGCACAGTATGTACCCTCAGCAAGTTCACTGATGCCATCAAAGTGGGAGGACTGTCTGATTCACTAGAAGACTGTGCTGACACTCAGTAGGATCTTAACTGGCTTAAGAGTTGGGCAGAGAGGAACCTCATGAGGTTCAATAAGGATAAGTGCAGAGTCCTTGAGCCAGAAATGTACCCTCGTGGCCAAAAAAGCCAATGGCATTTTGGGATGCATCAAGAAGAGTGTGGCCAGCAGGTCAAGTGAGATTCTCCCCCTCTACTCTGCCCTGGTAAAGCCTCATCTGGAGTCCTGTGTCCAGTTCTGTGCTCCCCAGCTCAAGAGGGACAGAGAACTTCTGGAGAGAGTCCAGCACAGGGCCACCAAGATGATCAGGGGACTAGAGCATCTTACTTATGAGGAAAGGCTGTGGGAACTGGGACTATTTATAGAAGAGGAGACTGAGGGGGGATCTCATTAATATTTACAAATATCTTAATAGTTGATGTCAGGAGATTGGGGCACCCTTTTTTTCTATTGTATCTAGCAACAGGACAAGGGGTAATGGGATGAAGCTGGAACATAAAATTTTCACTTAAACACAAAGAAAAAACTATTTCACTGTGAGGGTGATAGAGCCCTGGCACAGGCTGCCCAGGGAGAGTGTGGAGTCTCCTTCGTTGAAGGTCTTCAAGACCCCCCTGGACACATTTCTATGCGACCTGATCTGGGTGGACCTACTTCTGCAGGGGGGTTGGAGTTGATGATCTCTAAATATCCCTTCCCACTCCTACCATTCTACGATTCTATGAAAATCTGTTATGAATTGCTGAAGTCAAGGTAGATGACATTCTCATCTAGCTGGCCAGTTATGTCCTCATACAAGGCTATCAGGTTGGTTAACGTCTGCATTTAGAACAGTGTTAGTCTTGGAAATAATTACTTCCTTGCATTTTTGGAATTTCAGAAAGATTTCTAGATTGCTCACAGTATAATAGAAATTTTCTGGTCAGAAGTGACCTTGGGAGGTCATCTGCTCTAGCATACTACTCAAACAAGGGTGAGATATGAGGTTAGGCCACATTACTTCAGACGTTGCCCGGAATGGCCTTGAAAGTGACCAAGGATTAAGACTATATAACCTCTGTGAGAAACCTTGACTGTCTTCACAGAGGAAAACTGTCTCCCTTGAATCTCTGTTGTTTCAACTTGTCCTACGTACATACCACTGTGGAAATCCTGCTTCCTGTATATTTTAGAAGGCTGATGTTAGGTATGTGTCTCACTACAAGCCACCTTCTCTGCAGGCTAAACAAGATCCATCCCCTTAGCCTCTTTTCCCAGGGCAGGTGCTCCAGCCCCTTGACTTGTGCCAGTGGCCTTCTCCAGAATATATTTCAGTTTATTGATGTGTTTCTTGCATTTAAGGGCACAAAACAGAGTGCATTTGAGATGCAGTCGAAAGCTGAGTAGAAGGAGATTTTCTTCAGCCTGGTAAGTATAGTACTATTAATACTCTTCATGATACATTGACTGCCAAAGCACCCTGCTGGCTCCTGTTCAACATGCTGCTGTCAAGACTCCCATTCCAGCAAAGCTGCTTCCCAGCCAGAACATCACTAGTCTATATTGTTGCAAGTGGTGTCTCCTTCCCATGTACTGGATATTGAACTTTGTAAGGTTCCTGACAGCCTCTCCCTGCACTCTTTCAAGGTCCTTCTGAGTGGTAGCCCTGTCCTTGAGTATGTCAAGTCTGCTACCCTTCTCAAGTACAGATCCCTAGGCATTCAAGCTAGTGATTTTACTTCCCATCTGTACTATTTGTGGTGAGGTGTGTAAATATGGAAAATAAACTGTGTGTCATAATAACAAGAAAAAGGAAAGTAGTACATCTGAAATAACAAACATGGAACAAACATACTCATCTGAAGTGAACTGTTGCACCGTTTTCTCTTGGTACAACAAATGTGACAAGTGAATGTAAAACTAATAATGTAAAGCAGAACTAAATCCCACATGTTTTTTTTTTTTTTCTGTGTATATACCTTCTTTTTTCATCCTTCACACCTGAATGTGAACAGGATGTGTGATACCTAATGCCCTCATTTCTGTGACATCAAAACAGAGAATTCTAGGAAACTGCCTGTCCTGAAGCCAGATAGTAATAAAACAAGTAGATAAAAGAAGTATATAAATGATCATTTATGAAGTTTAATGGTATCTATATGTGAAAGTATTTCTATATTTTAAAAATAATAACACTATGGATAAATTTGTAACGGTATAGCAAACTTAACTTATTGTTCTACCTTTTGATAAATGTTAAGAATGTTTTCATCAGCACTGAAGTTTACAACCAATTTGTATAACATGAAAATTATTTTTCCTTGGAAGACTCCTGGAAGTTTGATTCAGTGAAAGATTTGATTTAATTGAAGTGAAAATGAAGAGATAAGTGGCAGGAAATTCTGAAAGGAATGCCATATATTGGGTCGAGCTGGTTAAACATTATTACATACATTAAACACATTCTGAATGGTATCTACTGGGTAGTTTTCTTTAGAGAATGACTTTTTATGCAACAGAATATCAATATATCAGAACTGACAGAGTGATAAGTGGGTGAGAATCAGCATCCATTAATTTTAGTTCAAGATAGGTTTTTATTTCATAATAGGCTTTATCTGCAATTCTTTTATTTTAATAACTAACTAACTAACTAAATAATTCAATACATATGGACTTCATGGAACTTAGCTAGTTATTGATCAAGTCTGATGTGCCAGAGAATTTGTAGATTTACAGGTGCTAAGCTGAGATAAAATACAATAAAATACTGGCAATAGGTTAAGTTTAGCAAACAATGCCTTGATAATATAAATATTTTCTAATTAAAAAAAAAAAAAAACCACAGCCAAAAAAAATTAAAGGGAAAATCGATTATGGTAATTGAGCTGGTGATGGCATCACTTATCCTTTTATATATATTTAGTTATTCAGTACTAAATCTTAGTTCTTTGGGATAAAATAGAGAGTTTTAAACTCAACTCTTTCCCTACATCCCTACAACCACACACAGGACAGGATTTTGTTCTGCTCTGCTCTCATGCTCCAGTATAGATTCTTCCCAACAGGGATCACTGTCAAAAGTCTGGCTGGCAAAAGTCATCAGCAAAGATTGCTTATTATTATTTTTTTCACAAGATTAAATCCTAAATGTTTGTGGGTTTTTTTGTTAGAGTAGTAATGGCTTTTGAAATTGCAAGTTTATGGCACTGGTCAACTCACTGACCCTTTTCCTATTTCTTTTGTGTTGTGGTTTTGCCCAGCTGGGAACAAAGAGCCACAAGGTCGCTCGCTCACTCACTCCTCCTCCTACCAGTGGAACAGGGAGAGGAACTGGCAGAAAAAAAGGGAAAAACCTGCATAGGATGCAGTAAGAACAGTTTAATGAAAGATAAGGAGAAACAAGCTAAGGAGAAACATCAATAAATGAGAGGATATACATGAGAGGTTAAAATAAGAACAGTTTAATAGAACAAAACAAGTTAAGGAGCAACAGTTATAACAATAAATGAGGGACTATACAAAAAGGACTGGTGGATGACACAGTTGCTCATCAGCCAGAACCTGATGTAGTTGCTCCAGACAGCTGGCTGCTGGTCCAGAGCGGTCCATCAGGTCATGTACTTGGTGGTGAGCAACTGCGTCACACACCAGTGCTTTTTGTACAAGTGTTTTTTGTAAACTGTTCTTATTTCAGCCTATTCGGGTCCTTTTCCCTTTCCACTGATCCTCTCCCTGTTCCACCGGAAGGGAAAGGAGTCATGTTTGGTTTTTTTTTTTTCTTTTTCTCATCTGGGCAAAACCAGGACAGTCATCAATATGAAATTGAATAGCCTATGGCCAGCCTGGGTCAGCTGCACAGGCTGTGCCCCTTCCTAGTTTCTCATAAAAGTTAAGCCTATCCTGACCAAACCAGGATATTTTGGTTTTGCACTCATGGTTTCCGATCTTATCTTAGATTGCAGTTTCATTCTTTCTCTCAATGTGCTAAATACTGCACAAAACTGGGACTTGGTACTGCCTGAGAAAGTTAGGGCTACTCTTTCTATGTGTACTAGAACTGAAACATATCTGTTGTAGCTGATTATTAAAAATTCTCCATCCTCATCCTTCTTTATTTAATATGTCACCTCACACGACACATGGGTGCAAAAATGAATTAGATTATCTATCTTAAAATCTACTTTATTCATCTAGTTCAATGCTGTGAAAAGTGCCAAATTACATTGAATTAGTCATTGCTAATATTCGTTTCCAATAACACGTACATAAAAGTTTAAATTTCATCAGATTAATGATAGAGAAGGAAGGTGAAAAAAAATCATGAAAGACACAAAATAGAAATAATTCATCATGATGCAAAATGATTTTTATCATGTCTGAGAAAATCTATAGACTATGAAGAAAAGCATTAGATCACATAGGATGGGATCTATTGAGCTGTTTGAAATAAATTTATGAAATCAACTACCTTTTGTATTTGTCTTATAAGAAACCAGATTCTGGTTTCCTATTACTGGATTGGTATTTAAATAAAAATATTATTCCTTCCACAGTTATAGGCATTATTAAGCTAAAGTGATTTAATAGCCCTTTCTGTTTGGATGGGATCCTGTCTTCATGTAGATTAAACATATGACGGAAATTATGATTAAAAGGAGGAGTGAACATGGATGCACCAAGGGGACATCCTGTTTGAGCAACATGATAACCTTCTATGGGGGCATAACTGGCTGGCTAGATGAGAGGAGAGCAGCGGATGTCATCTACCTTGANGACCTCAGCTGGATTGAGAGTTGGGCAGAGAGGAACCTCATGAGATTCAACAAGGACAAGTGCAGAATCCTGCACCTGGGAAGGAACATCTCCATGCACTAGTATAGGCTGGGGATTGACCTACTGGAGAGCAGCTCTGCAGAGAGGCCTGGGAGTCCTGATTGATAATAAACTAACTATGATTTGCTTCGCAACTCAAGAAGAGCAGGGAACTTCTGGAACGAGTACATCACAGCGCCACCAAGATGATTAGGGAACATCTTTAAGAGGAAAAGTTTCAGGAACTGGGACTGTTTACCATAAATACGAGGAGACATTAATATTTAAAAATATCTAAACGGTGGATGGCAGGAGATTGAGGCATCATTTTTTTTTTCTGTTGTACCTAGTGAGAGGACAATTGGTAATGGAATGTAGGTGGAATACAAAAACTTCCATTTAAACATAAGGAAAAACTATATCAATGTGAGGATGATAGGCATAGGCTACCCAGGGAGGTTTTGGAGTCTCCCTCTCTGGGGTTTTCAGAACCTGCCTGCACATGTTCCTGTGTGACCTGATCTAAGTGGACCTGCTTCTGCAGGGAAGGTGGACTAGATGATCTCTAAAGGTCTATTCCAACCCCTACCATTCTATGATTCTATGAAAATCTGTTTTTGAGCTATGTTAGGAAATACTGATGGTCATGGATGTTCATGCAGGAAGTGTAGTCCTCTGGACAATGCTACACATTGCAGGATGGTCTCATGACTCTACCTTCCCTTTCACCAGCTCAGATACTTAGGGAAAGAATATAGGAAGAAAAACAATATGTAGTGATACGTGTCCGCAATACTGTTCCTGCATCAAGAATTTACATCTTGTAACTTGCCATTGCAGAAGTGTTTTCTTCGTATTTTACTGCTCTGTGGATTTCTCTTATACAATCTCATTTCTCTTCAAAGTCATGTAAATGGTTAGCTCTAATCAGTAGCTAGTTAAGGAGTTTCATATTTTAACAGTGTATGAAGATCTACCTGCTTTGGTTGGTTTGAACCCGCTACCTCCTGGCCTTATTTGATGGGTCCAGTGGATATTTTGGTAGAAGCAGGGTTTCTCTATTTTTATTTCATAGTTTTTATGAACCTTTTCCATTACCTCAGTCACCTCCATCCTAAATTGAAGTGTACCTGTCAAGTTGTTCTTACACAGAAACTTTCCATACCTTTTATCGTCACTGTTGACCTTGTCCATGCAATTTCCAAACCTCCCATAGTTTTTTTGCAATGAAGGATTAGAGAAGAAAGTTGACAAGAAACAGTTTTAGAACTGTATGGTAGAAGCCTAGCATTATCTTTTATTCTCTGTTCTATTCCTAATAATTTACTAGCACTCATCATAGATTTTAGCCATATAATATTTCCATTTTTTGCCATTTACCAGTTCTTTATTCCCACAGTCTATACCTTTATCCAGTGGCTCCAGGCAGTCAAGTAAAAATGAGGGGAAAATTAGGTGGTTATTCTACCTTCTACTAACTTCTACTTTTGTTCTGTGAAAGAAACAATATGAGCATTCCTCATTTCATATTTTAGTGTGGTTTTTTTGTGCTCAAGTCTTTATCTTTTTGTCCTATTCCATTATATTTCCTTCTGTGCTCAGTGTGAATAAGTAGTATTGCTCTTTCTATCATAGCAATGCCCAGAAGCCAGCAGAGATAAGAACCCTGAAATATTTGGGACTGTACATACAACTGGCAAAAACAATTACCCCAATAATCAGATTCCCAAATCACATCTCAAATGCACATAGTAAAGTAGGAAGAAAAAAAATATTGTGGTTTAGTCTTCTCAGAATTACTTAACTGAGTAGCAGAAGGAGCTGGACTAGATCAAAAGATGAAGACTGCTACAGACTTTGTAGTACAACAGAATTGTAGTGAGTCTAGCAAGTGGCCCCTTAGATGGTTGAAGGGCTGAAGTACAGATGTACAGTGGGAAGCTGGGAATTTGTTTAGCTTAAAAAGAGCTATTTAGGAGAATCCAATTGCTATGTTCTTCTATCCAAAGGGATGCTGTAGAGAAAACAGTCAGACACTTCTCAGAGGTGCACAAGAAAGGACACAATATAGTTTGGAACAAAGGAAATTCCAAGTGGACAGAAGAAACAGATTCACCTTCAAAAGAGTGTATGAGCACTGGCAGAAGTTGCCCAGAGAGGATGAGGCTTCTTCACCCTTGGAGATTTCCAAAACATGACTGGATAAACTTCTGAGCAGCTAGTTCTAGCTTTGAAGTCAGTCTTGCCTGGATCATACTCCAGAGTCTGGAGTTCCCTTGAGTCCTGTATCCCTTTATGACTCTGTGCATTCTTTGCATGATTTTGGTCACAAGCATTTTCACTGGAAACAAGACTAGTCATCTCATGAAAACTCAATCTGGTGGGTTAAGAAAACATCTGTGTTTCAAGCAGGGAACCAGGTGAGAAGACAAGACAGTTTAGAAGAAAAGCAACTGTATACATTTTCTTACACTCCACTAGTTATTCTCTAAATTGATATTCATATAGAAGTGTTCCTACAGCCAAAGCTACATCCTTTTTAATAGGCCAAAGGGGATATGATTCAGTGCTATTACTGGTTATAATAAGTCTCTGCACTGAACCTCTGGTTATGTAGATAAGTTGTGGGCAGTCATGATAATCAGAACACAAACACTGAAAAAATTGCTGTCATTACGCATTCTTAGAAGAAACATTTTTGCAAGATAAAAGTGAATCTGTTGTGTTTTAAGGTGAAACTGATTTTTTTGTCACGGTGTTTCATACCAGCTGCATCTATAAATGGATTTTTTTTTTAATTGCAGAATTGGTAGAATCTGAGAATGAACACTAAGTAGATGAAGATGATGGGAAATAAAACCAGAACCATCCTGATTATGGGAGAAAAAACCTAAAATGGTAATTTGTCATTGAGTAAAAAAATTCACTTCACTTTGAAGTCTTTATTCTTAGTTAAGATGTTTTTAGAGAACCATCAGAAACCCTGAAGGAAGTTCAGCTTGGTTACTGCAGAGTACATTTTCTCTACAACTGCTGTTAAATAAGTAATGTGACATATTACACAAATACTAATGTGACATATTTGTATGTACTTTGAATGGATATCTATTTATGTGCAGATGTGTAGATCATTAGCAGGCATTGTCCTAACAAGAATGCCACAAGAATGTTTTTTATTTCTTCAAGATTTGATTCCTTTAAATATGCTTGTTAGTTTTCAGGATGTTTGAGTGAAGGTTCATAGAAATAGACAATATATTTCTCAATAGAGTAAGAGCACAATTAGTCTGAGAGATCAGAAACAGTGACCAACTACTCTTTTAAAAAGGCAAATCCATCCTACTTTTCTCTAATTAGATAGTTTGTCATAAAGCAATGTACTTAACATAAAATGTTTGGCAGTTTTGCCTGCTCTAAGTTCCTGCTTTTAAAATCCCGGTGATGTTGATTTCCATAGATTTTGCATCAGGACATAGATCTCATTAGGAAGAGGATATTTTAAACACACATGACAGAACAGACTGTACATTCATGTGTATTAACTTCTGCTTTAATCATCAGGCAAAAGAGAAAATGTGATGCCTAAGTTATCTTGAAAGCTCTTGCAGTTTATATTGTGTTGACATACTTCACTTATTTCATATTTGTATATAAATTACTCATCTGATAATGTTCAATTGAACTGCAAAATTATCTATAAGTAGTTATTCTCAATGAAGCAAAATATGTCTGTCTTTATTTCTTTACTTATTTCTACAAATGAAGATGTTATCTCAGTATATTGTTCCCATTTTTTCTTAGATTTTTGTCTTGTGGTATAATATTTTATTGATCTGTAAAGTTCCTGTCATCAGGTGTCATAATTGTATCAAGTGAAAAATTTGCTCCATAATATTAAGTTTACTAGACCTAATGTTTTTTGTTGATTTAGATAGAGAAAATAACTATGAAAGACATCTCAGTCATTTAACAAAAAAAAAAAAAATCTCAAAATGGCAAATTATCTTCTGGAAATGTGTGACATAACCAGTTAAGCCTAATTTTCACAAACTCATCAAGAAACCCTGTTATCTGCAGGACAACAGGCTAAGTTGCTGAGGCACTTGAACTACTTTATTAGCTTGATCCTAACTTTCCACAATATTCTGATTTACTTATCGTTTGAGTCTATCTCATAGTGGTCCAAAGGACTCATTCAGGTTGAGGGATGCCAAAGTTCAAATCAATGCCCTTCCTGAGAAGTCAGTAAGCTCCAGGAAATAGTATGATCTAAGAGATCCTTTAGAATCACTTCCTGAAGTGCAGGGAACTAGCTTCAACAGTGCACTGAAATCAGAACTTTCAGCTTTTCATGTTCATCACCCCTCATAGAGGAAGAATTACATTCACATATCTGTCATATTAAGGTTAGAATCATGGTGTTATGGGTGAATCACATCAAAAGATGGTTTAATAAACTTACTGCAAGGCTACAGAGAACAATCAATTACTCGACTTCGTTAGACTGCTCACATGGATTCAATTAGCTACTCTAATAAAAGTATTCTGTTTCAGGTATTCGTTGAATAAGAAGCTGGAAACCAAGTAATCTTCTGTAGTGAGAGCCTCTGCTCACAGATTAGAGATTCACATTTTATTCTCTTTTAGATTCAGTAAATTCACAGAATCATAGAGAATGCGGTACAACTAAAAGTTTGCTGCCTAGGGTAAAGCCTACCAAGAAGACCAATGACACCTTGGAGGGGTACAAAGAAGAGCATGGCCAGCAGGTCAAGGGATGTCTTCTTCCCACTCTATTCTGCCCTGGTGAGGCCACATCTGTAAGGTGTCCAGTTTTGGGCTCCTCAGCTCAAGAGTGATAGGGAACTGCTGCAGAGTCCAATGGAGGACTACCAGGATGAGCAGGGAATTGGAGCATGTATCTTATGAGAAAAAGCTGTGAGGACTGGGGCTGTTTAGCCTAGAGAAGTCTGAGGGAGAACCTCATCAATTCAGGTGTTAAGAGGATGAGGAGAATTTTTTTTCCTCTTGTTTCCAGTGACAGGACAAGAGGTTATGGGCACAAGCTGGAAAACAGAAAGTTCCGCTTGAACACAAGGAAAAACTTCTTTCCTGTGAGGATGACAGAGCGCTGGCACAGGCTGCCCAAAGAGGCTGTGGAGTTTATTTCTCAGGAGGTTTTAAAAACCCACATAGACATGTTCCTAAGAGAATCTGCTCTTGCAGGGGCTTGGACTAGATGATCTCTGGAGACCTCTTCCAACACTTACCATTCTGTGATTGATTCTTATTCTTTAGTACTGGTTTCTCTGCATTCAAGTCAGGTGATTTCCCTCCTCTGATGTGCCGTTGCTGGTCAGC
Source organism: Urocolius indicus (assembly GCA_013401255.1). Classification (NCBI taxonomy): domain Eukaryota; kingdom Metazoa; phylum Chordata; class Aves; order Coliiformes; family Coliidae; genus Urocolius; species Urocolius indicus. The sequence continues at coordinate 63,078 of WBNH01007439.1, forward strand.
AGCAGGAGGAGTACTGCAATCACAGGAAAGCCATTACCTCCGCTCACAGGCAAGATGCTAAAGCTCAGGGGAAGAATCAAAGGTAAATTTCTCTTCAGTTCCCAACTTCAATTTCACTTCAAATGGAGTACCCAAATAATTATCTGTCTTGGCATTTCAAGTGGAAAAGTAAGGATATTTTCCAGGGGGGAAAAAAAAAAAAAGATATATGAGAAAGAAATATTTACTTGGTTTTATTTTACTAAAACTTCAACAAGTTTACACTGCTTTCTTCTATTCACATATAAGATAGTATACAGATTTCTTTTTCCAAAGCTGATTCTTGGAGCTTTCTTTAAAAAAAAAAAAAATCCATTTTTAAAAACATCATAACTAAAAACAAACATTTTCCAAAATAACAAGATGGGCTGGTGTATGTGTTGCAACATACACCAAATGATGTCTCTTTTCTGCCAAGGTCTTCACCCTAGAGAATTGATATGCTTTGCTAAAACATTAGTTATTGCATCACAATGAGATAAATACTGTATCTTAATAATAGTGTCTAGCTGTTTTCCAAGGATCTGTTACATATCAGCTTGATATCTCAAAATGAACTGTTACAGTGCAATATTATTATACAGCCGAACCTCTATGTTGAAAAGGCATCCCTGGAGCATCTTGTTTCACCTATTACCCTACTTTCCACAGTAATAGGAGCAGTTTGTATTGACTGTTTTAACATTCAGCTCTCTTTGCCCTACTTTCCTAGGTAGTTACTAAAACAATTATTTTCTCACCAGCAAACAATAGTAACAGGACTTAACTCTTAATTTGTGATGATTTTACATTTTCCTATACATTTGAAAATCAGCAGCTGAATTAAAAGTTCCAGTAAATTGTAACTTCATATAGTGATCAAGTTTTTAAAAAGTCTTCAAAACCCTGAATTAAAATTTTCATGTTGATTACCACAGTAGCTCTGAGGGTTTTTCTAAATTCGAGCCAGCAGGGTTTCTTAATTTGTTATTTCTATATCCTTTGTCGGCTTGAAAATCACAGCAGAATTTTTGTAACATTTTTCAACCTGAAATGCTGCTAATTGTTAATTTTCCAAAATTTATATGTGCACGGAGACAGGATGTGAAATTTCAAGGGAAACCCTTGCTAATAGAGTTTGCTAACTTGAAATATATATTTGCAATGTTAATTGCATCTCATGAACTAGATTTTAAAAACCATTTATGTATCTGGTTTGATCTGAACAACTCAGGCCATATGATTCCACCAAGCAACTTCTGAGAAGAGTCTCTTTTAGCAGAGCATGATTTGAAGACTTAATGTTCTAGATTACTATTACATGCTTGGAAAGTTGCTCTAGTAGTTAAGAATTTGCCACTAAAATTTGCAGTTTCAAGTAAAAATTTCTCTAGCCTCATCTTGAAAACACTTCATTGGGTTTTTTGCTACTTAAAGAGCCCTTTGCTATCTGGAATCTTTCTCCCTTATGGTTGTTTACAGATTTTCCTTTTTGTATTTGATTTAATAATTCTTTTTATTCTCTTAAATCCCTGGCAATATTCTTGTTCCTAACCTGAAAAACTTTCAGAGCATTTCCATTATGAATATTTTTGGGTTTACTATACAGACACATACTACAATATTTTTTATTTCATACAAAATGCATAAATTGACAAAGGTGTTTGCTATACTCATAAGTGATTTCTCAAGTGAATTCTAAACTTAACATGTTAAACAGTCCATATGAGAAAAACTTTTTGATTCCTGCCTTGGGAACTGAAATGTTTTTTATTTATTTAATATGAGAAAAAATTGTCTTAATTTTTTTTATGTTGGAAGTAATGATTAAGTTTGAGATCTTTCCATGCACAAGGATCTTTGACTGATTATGTTAATAAGGACAACTGATGAGTTTCAACTGTAAGGAATGTTAATGAGGGCATGAATGCAGCACTGCCTTTACACTGCTTTTAGGAAAGTTGAGTTTATTTTTATAATTCCTTTCATGACTGTTGGAATTTAGATTTCTACACTAAATTAATCAGTACACTGGAATATTTCCAGATGGGATGAAATATATGTACGCAAACAAAGAAACTGAAAATCCTAATTACTATCAGAATTCACTTTTGCAGCATGTGAATGAGTTAAATCTGATTAACATAATTTATCTTCATTAAAAATAAAAAAGTAATATTAATTTATTTTTATAAACAAAAGTCATACTGTCTTTTAATATGTCTGACATAAGATTTTCATGGCTAGTCCACTGTAGAGGTGAACTCTAATTAAGCATGCTGTGTTTATGTAAAAATGGACAGAAAGGATGGAAAAAATGGTTGTAAACACTAATGTAGAGGATGAAGTGTATGAGAGAAATAAAACATCAGAAAGTCATGATGGAAGCTCCCCTGTCTGTAGCTTTTTTGAAGTCCAGCTGTTGTTGATAGCTCTCTTAAGTCATCCTAAGCTGCTTCCATTGTTGAACTAAGTAAGGATAATCAGTAAGCTGTTGGTTTTTTACCAGTTTTCTATCTGGTGAGTAGTTTTTCCTCTACTCTGTGAGCGGTTTTTCAGTTTTCTTTCAGGAGTGATCTTGTACTTAGAGGTATGATTTCTTATAACAATAACTTAACATGTGCAACTCCCAATTTCCTTCAACAAAGAAATTTGTGGAGGCAAGCAGAGCCAGCACTCAGGCATCGGTAGCTAGGCGCTGCGGAAGATCTCGAGTTGTACAGTGAGTGAGGATTGGCCCAGGAATACAGCCAAGTAAGATAATGTTGCATAGCTGATAAGGCAGAATCCACCCACAAAGGGCTGTACTTGTTAGCCCCTATATAAGGGAGTGTTACTGTTTAATAAACGCCATTTTGTCATCCACCACATTGGTGTCAAGGTCAGTGGCCTGATGGTTGGGGTTTGATCATCGTGCCGGCCAGTCACCAGAGGTCGGTTGCCGGAAGAAGGCGACAGAAATTATCTTTTCACTTGAGTCATGTTCCAGTTTTTTGAATTTTCTTCTCTCGCCAGGATGGAAGCACTGGTGAAGGTCATATTGGAAACTAAAGGCAATGGGGAATTGCATGTAATGTAAAGGATCTCGAGGTGGCGGTGTCGGCCTTGCTGAGGCTCAGGGCGATTGCCCATCCTGTGGATGAGCACTAAGGCGCTTAAAGCTTGGGGTGAGGTTAAATTAGCGCTCTCTAGAGCATGGGAGGAACAGGACACCTAGGCAGCCATGCAATCTCTGTTCCTGCAGCCCCCCAAGTCAGGGATCTCTGCCACCTGCCAAACTGAACAGGAGGCAGAGAAGTCCCCAGATGAGGACCCAAAACAGAAAAGGGGGATGAGGCAACCTTTCAGGCAGGGGGCAGAGGGATGGGTGCGGAGGGACAGGGACATTCCCTTTACCCGATTCTAGAACCTTTGGCTCCACCGACTTATGTCGAAGATGGCACCGGGAACCCTTCTTTTCTGGTTGAGGCTGAAGGGATGGGGACTGCAATCTGTGGCTGAGAGCCTGTCACCAGATGTTGGGCGGACATGAGGGAGGGCTTGGCCTTCGGAACTGGGGGGGCAGCGAGTGAGCACTGCTCGCCGATTTCGCCTTATAAGGCCAGATTGCGGCTGGCAGAGTAGACATGTCGGTCCGGCGAGGAGGGCAGGGATATGGTGCAGATTGCGCCTGATATGGATACGGGGTGGACCAGGTCGAAGGAGGGGCTAAGGGATGAGTCACCTCGTGGGAGGAAAAGAAATGTCACACCCCTTCCAAGGCCAAGGCCAAATGCCACATCCGTGGCACAGACCCCAGATAGGAGAGGGCAGGAAGTGTGTGTAGGGAAGGGAGAGAGACAAGATTCGGTGTATAAGACTTACGTTGATTCAGACTCAGATACTGACTCAAATGACTATGGGGAGGGGTGGGACCCATATAAATACAAACACCTGTATAAGTATGCCAATAGGGAGAGTAGCCCCCAGAGGTCTGATCGTGGGCATGCCCACGGGGGTTGGTCGCCACGTAGACCCAATCAAGGGGTGGCCTTTATGGACTGGAGAGAGATCAAGAAGGCCTGCATGGAGTCCCTGGCCTCACCAATGCCACTGGCGTTCCCGGTTCGGATTGGTGCCGGGGGAGCGGGGGAGTGGGTTCTCCTTCAGACAAAAGAGATAGAAAGTTTGGTGGAGGCGGTCAGCACTCACAGCCTCCATTCTTCTCTTCTGAAAATGATGCTAGATAGCCTG
>WBNH01007440.1:6053-43831 GCA_013401255.1 Urocolius indicus
AGGTCCCGCCCCCTCCCTCCCGCGGCCCCGGAGCGATACCGGCGCGGCACAGAGGACCCGCAGCGTGAGCACAGCACAGACTAGAGATGCTTTATCACAGAGCCGAGGACAGGGAGCATCGAGGGACAGCTCTGCGGACAGCGGTGTCCCCGCGGAGTGAGGGAAAAACCCCCAAAACAACCAAGAAAAGGGAAAAAAACCCAAAAGCGCTCCTGATTTAACCCCCCCCCACGAGATAAAGTAAAGAGAAACATGACAAGAGCCGCGGGTCGGCATCGCATTTGGGCCGGCAGCCCCCCGCACCCCCCACTTACATACATTCGTGACACGGTGCGCGCGGAACAGAACGCGCCCAGGACACGCGTGGACGTGACCACAGGAACCAGCCGTGAGCCCGAGCCCTGGCTTTCACCTCAGCCAAGAGCCAGAGCACGGTGGTGGGTGGGAACGAGACCCCGGTGCCTGTGCCAGCCCTGTGCCAAGATCCTGTCAGGGTTCCGACTTCACTTCTAAAACTTCCCAAAGTGCAATTTGGCCACACGTGGCCGAGCTGGAGGCAGCAGCAGCTGAACGCTGGAGCCCTGGTGTGAGCATCCAGGGCCCCGGAGCAGCTCCTCTGTTTGCCACGCGGCTGCCTGGCGGGGCAGAGCCGCTGCAGCAGCTCCATGGCAAGCACAGACACGCTGCTTTTCTCTCACCCAAGCCCTGCCTGGCAGTTCGGCAAGAGCCCGAGGCTCAGCACCAGGCTCAGGGCACATGCCCCGTGGGGAGGGTCCCAGCTGATGAGGGGGATGGAGGAGAGCGATGGCACATGGAGCTACGTGGGGACGGGCTCTCACACAGGGCTGCTCTGCTCAAAGCTCAGAGGAACAAAAGAAACAGGGTGGCTTCATTTCAGGATGGAGAGAGCAAAGGGTTACACAACAGCAAAGGGCTACAGCACCTGCCCAGGCTGCTGGGCCACCAGAGAAAGCCCTGACAGAACACACAGGCAGGTGCAGCCCTGGACGAGCTGAGGTACAGCTGAGGGCACGTTCAGACCGAGGATGGAGGTGAGTCTCTTCCCACAAAAAAGGGCCAAGGCTCCTTCCTGTGAGCAAGATCCAGTCCTGCCCTATTGACTCTGCCCATCCTGCAAAGGCTCCAGAGCCCCTGGGTGCTCTCCTGCTGCAGCACGGTGCAGAGGGGACTAAGGGCAAACTCTGACCTCCACAGTCCTTTCAGCCTCCGTGGAGCAAAGGAGACAGTGGGTGACACACAGCAGGGAGCTTGGAAGGGGGTTGTTTCTGTTTCAGACCAGCATCTCCCGCAGGGAAGGCTTTCTGTCCCCTCTCCTCGTCAGAGACGCTCCAAGCCCTTTGCCCATCCTCTCACAGGACCAACCCTCTGCATCCAGACCTCTCCAGAAGGTTCAGCACTACAGAACCGCACAAGGATTGTCTCAAAAAAACCCCCTCAAACTGCTTGAGGAAAGACAATGCTTGGAATGAGCACACTCCAGAGGGTCTGGGCTGCCCCCATCTCTTGGGACCCAGTGCAAAGTTCCTTCAGTGAGATGCTCCGTGAAGGTGGGGCTCAGATGCTCCCTGCACCGAGGCAAAGCAGCTTCAGAGACCCCCGAAGGGAGCAGGAATAAAGTCTCCACCAGTGATGCTTAAACCATCTTAAACAAGATACGTGATTGCAAGGGGCTGGGAAGCCCTGAGGAGCCTAAACCCCACTCCCAGGGTGGCAGCAGTGCCCGGGCTCAGGCAGCCTCAGCGCCGCGTCCCTCCAGCGCAGCCCCACAGCAGCAGCTGCACGAGGGACGTGGCTCGCTCCAGCCTCCCTGCACGTGGCTTCTGGAGGACAAAACCCAACACAGGCTGGATCTGTAGCACTCTGCAGCCCCTTGCTTTGAGCCCAGAGGCAGGTTGGTCTGTAGCTATTGCACTTCTCCCCTTGCCCAGTGACTCAGCCCCACCGTGGCACCAGCCCCAGGGACGGGCTGGGGGCCGGTTCCCAGCCCACTGCCAGGGCTGGTGGGGAGCGAGGGCACTGCCTGGGGGAAGGAACTGTCGAGCAGCCACTAAAAGGGGAGAACTTCTTGAAAGACTTTCGCTATAAGTTATTTGGTACGTACAGTAACACATCTAATGGCAGCAGCTTGCAAGAGCCCCGGCCTGTGCCCCGCAGAGCAGCACATCCCACAGCCTTCAGCCCTGCAGGCCAGGGGCAGAGCTTCCAGGCGAGAAAACACCAGCTGACGAAGGTCCTCACCAAGTTCAGCACGTTGCAGAGGGGAAGAGCTTCCCACCAGCCCAGTTACCTTCCGAGACCTGAATTAATCCCTCCCGAGTGCTGCTTTGAGGACAGACTGGGGGGATGGAGCCCGAGAGAAGGGTTCTGCTTCCCCACTCCTCTACAAGGAATCCCAAGGCTGAAGATTGCAATGAGAACAAAGAGATGTTGACTCTCTGTCTCACATGAGGCTCATAAAGCACATGAGCAAGGCCCGGCTGCCTCTGGCCCGTGGGATTTCCTTTCTTGTCTCTGGGAGATGAGGACGGGATTGCCAGAGTTCCAGACAGTCAGATGAGCCTGGTCTGAACATGCCCCTGTGGCACCAGCCCCTCGGGAAGCAAACTCAGACACCCAAAGCAGCGATTCCCAGCAGCAGATGTCACACAGGCAACGTCCCAGCCCCCGGCTCTTCGTCGCAGAGTCCGTGCCAGGGCCAGGCTCCTGCTCCTGCTCCAGCCTGGGCAGCCGTGCACGTGCTCCCTGCCTGCCCTGAGGTACGAGGGTACGTGTGAGCCCCGCGTCCGACGCAGCCGTGAGCGTGGCGGTGCCGGTGTCCACGCGGGGCCGGTTCTGTCCGTGTGCGGGGGCTGCGGCGCCGGCCGGGCGCGGAGGGACGGGCTGAGGCAGCGCTGAGCTCACGGTGAAGCTGAACCCGTCAGGCGGGGCTGAGGGTCCCACGGGGCCGGGACTGGGGCTGCTGTAAGGTGGGAGCAGCTCTGTTCCATGGCCTTTAACACACTGCAGTTACATAGCACCTTTCATCCCAGGGTTACGTGCTGCAAGGGAAGCGGGTACCGCACACCCCTCAGCACGGGGGGAAACCCAGGCACACAGTGGTTGAGTGACCTCCCTTCTGTCACTCGAGCTGTGGCAGAGTCTGGGCAGCCTGAAGCCTCCTGACTCCATCAGCTGGTCAGGCCACGCTGCTGCCTCCAACGAAGCCGCTCCGGTTCCTGCCCTCCCAGGAATCGTGCTCCTACCCATTGTCCAGTGAGGTCTCACGCTCCTTTCTGATGCACAAACACGTGACAACGACAGGGGGGAGAGAAAAGGAAAAGTGCAGTAAACTAAATGTTTAAAAAAGCACATTTGTGCTGCCTCTGTGCAAAGGTCAAAGAAATAAATACATGGCTAAAAAAATCAACGAGGTTCACAGTATCACACGTGGATAGGTAGCTACGGTAGTGCACGTCTGGAAACGCTGTGTGACTGCCCAGGGCTCCCTGCCCCGGCTGGAGCTGCGGCTGAGCAGGGTTTGCCCTCGCTGCCCACGCCTGGGAGAAGGAGAAACACACGGTGACAGTTTTGCTCCGTCCTGGAACGCGCTGCCCGGGGTCCTGCGGCGCCTGGTGTCAGCAAGCTCTTCCCCATCCCGCTGGGACGGCTGCTCGGGGCAAAGGGAACACATCGACCTGCAGAGGGGATCGCTGCTCTCTGGGCTTCTGTGTCTGCATAGAGATTACTGCAAGAGGCAGAGAGAAGGGAGTCAGCAAGGCCTGAGCCCAGGCCTGGGCCCACACAGCTCCCCGGGGCCAAGGGACGGCTTTTCCTTTTGCACCCTCCAGCAACAGCCACTCAACTGGAGAACTTCAGCTCCCCACAGCTTCTGTTGCACTGAGCCCAGTCCCTTGCTGAGCTGCTCCATGGCCACGCATACCCAGCCCCTGCAGAGGCAGCACAGCTCTGGCCTGGTGCAATCATTGCAGCTGGAAAAGCTCCAGGAGTCCAGCCCTCCCCTCACCCTGCCCAGCTCAGCACTGACCCACAGCCCTCAGCACCTCAGCTCCACAGCTCCAGGGCTGGGCACTGCCCCAGCTCCCTGGGCAGCCTGGCACAGGGGCTGACACCCCTCTCAGGGAAACAGTTCTGCCTCAGCTTGAATCTCAACCTCCCCTGGGGCAACCTGAGCCCATTGCCTCTTGTCCTATGATCACTTGTAACTTGGGAGCCTCCCTGCAGCCTCCTGTCAGGGAGCGTCAGAGAGGGCTCCTGTCTCCCCTCAGCCTCCTCTGCTCCAGGCTCAACACCCCCATTCCCTCAGCTGCTCCCCACCACACTCGTGCTCCAGCCCCTGGCTCTTTGTTGCCTCGACCCACCGGGCACCCAGCCCACGGTTCTCGGACACTTACTGTATCGCTCTCCTCATCGGAGACAGAGTGGAGCTGAGCGCTATAGTGGAGCGGGGAGTAAACCCAACTCCTCTCGTCTGTCGGCTGCCAGAGTGGCCAGAGACGGCGGGGAGAATGCAAGGAGAGCAGCAGCAGAGCAGGGAGCAAGGGAGAGAGGGGAAAAAAATAAAAGGAGAAAATAAAAAGAGCAGGAAACAATACAGTAAGAAGAGCTGTCTGCCTGGAGGGACAGGACTGAGCTCTGTGCCAGAGGAGCCGTGAGGCTGCAGCACCTACCTGCCCGCTGCCAGCGGGGCCCCGGCACAGCCCGACGTCTGACCCTGCTGCAGCTGCACTGTGGATGGCACCACCTCTGCCCTCGCAGGGATGGGCTCTGAGAGCTTTTGAGAGGCCAGGGAAATCTCATCTCCCTGCCCCACAGCACCCTGACTCCAGAGAAACCGAGAGACCTGGATAGTGGCTTCCCCAAGGGCAGGGCCAGAGCTCCCTGCTCCTGCCACACGCTCTGGACCTCCTGCTCCCTGCGCCCTGTGCCTGCTGTGAGACGGCATCTCTGCTCTCCAGGGCTCTCTCAGCGGGTTTGCTGTGCCTTCTCCCCCTCCCTGCAGGCCCAGCAAGGCAGGGGATGGGCAGGTTGGACCATGGGGGATGGTGGCCACAGAAAAGAAAGTCATTGCCGAGAGCCTTGGAGACACTGGGGTGATGGGAACAAGTATGACAAAGGCAAAACACAACTGGATCTTGGAAAGAATGAGAGGGAAGGGGATGTGCAGAGGGAGGCTGTTATCACGGCCCTGGGCAGCGGGGGGACAACACACACCCCTGCTGCCCACAACAGAGGGGCCTGGGCGGGCTCACGGGCTGCTGTCTGCTTCCCTTGTGCCCAGGGGTGACCAGTTCCATGGCAAACGGGCTCTTTGGGCTCCACAGGGGCTCTCAGAACCAGGACGCTGTCCCTTCACCTCAGACCAGGGTTTGCAAGGGAGGAGAAATGGAACTGGGTACTTGGAAAGAGCCTGGGGAGTTCCTGGCCCAGGAACAAAGTGTAACAGTCTACTACGTCCAAGAAACTACAAGAAGCCAGAGGAGCTTTGAAGCACTGGGCTCCACATGCTGAACCCCATCACTAATTGCAGCTACATTAGCAGAGACCACTGGCAGGAAGCAGGGAGGAGAAACCCTTGCCTGGAGCCTGTCACAGGGCTCTGCAAGAGGTGCAGGAAAGCTCGGTGCTGCACAAAGTCTGCCCCACATCCTGTTTTTCCTCCATCCTGATGCAGTGTGAGCTCCTGTCTGTCTCCTCTGAGCCGCCCAGGAGCTCAGACACAGGCAGGAGATGAAGGAGCATCTGGTGCTTGGTGTTACCCAGACTGGAGGAGCTGCCCCTCTGCCTCCTGCCATCAGAGAGAGAATCAGGATGGCAGGAAAAGACCTTGAAGATCATCTGAGTTCAACCCCTCATCTCACACTTCCTGGACCACATCCCTCAGGCGAGGCTGGGAGCTCACTGCTGCCCTGCCTGGTGCCCTCTCACTGCTGCCCTGCCTGGCAGGACCACGCTTGTGCCGAGGCTCTGCCATCGCCCTCTGAGGGCACCAGCTCTCCCAGAGCCTGAGCAGGGAAACGCCAAACCTCAGAGCAGTAGTCTGAGCTCTGGATTCAGCCTCAAACGCTCAGCTGCCTCGCTGGACCTTTCAGAGAGGAAAGGAGAACCCTCAGTGCTCCCTGAAAGGCTGCAGTAAGGAGGGAGCCCAGTGGTGACAGCCAGGAGGGCTGGAGAGCAGAAACCACCCTGAGCCAGCAGTAACTCCCATCTCAAGCTGCTTTCTGAGCTGCTCCCCTCCTGGGAAGGAGGCCTCAGACACACCGAAAAGCTCAGACCTGCTGCTGCATTTTTAGCGGCTTCGAAGCATCTCAGTGGTCTCTTTGGAACCCCATTTGCCTTCCTGGGCTGAGCCTAACGCTACCTGCACAGCTGCAGGGTCTCTCTGGGCAGGGCTGGTGCTCACAAGCTGTCCCAGGGCTGTGTGACAGAGCAGCCTCCCGAGGCAGCAGCTGTGCCCCCAGCCCTTGGGGCAGAAAAGCAGAGCACAGAGCCCTTTGTGTGGTTTGGATACGCTTCCCCAGGTCCTCACGGCCACACAATACAGAGTCTCAGCATGCCAAGGCACGAGTGCTGGCCCCAGTGTTTCAAAGCTGCAGCTCTGCTCCCCTACGTGCTGGAGTGTTCACTTACAATCCCAGAGGAAAGCGAGGTGGTGCGGAGTCTGCGCTGGCGGGGGGAGTAAATCCAGTACCTCCCATCTGTGAACTGCATGGCCCCAGGGAAAGTGAAGTGAGAAAGGAAACAGAGGGAAAAAGGATGATGTGAAAGACAGGATGAAGGAGAAAGCCAAAAACAAAGAGCTGGGCAACTCCAGGTCTGGAGGGAGCAGCAGGCAGGAAAAGCCGTGCGTGGGAAGAGCAGTGCCCATGCCCTGCCACGTCTCTGCACTTTCAGTGCCCTGGGGGTGAGCAGGAGGACAAAGTGCTCTCCTTTCAGGAGCAGACTCCCAGAGATCAGATCACAGTCCCCTGGGACCTGACAAATCATCTTCTGCACACAGCATCCCTCCACCCCCACAAGCACTCCTGCCAGAGCCAGAGCCCATCTCTGAGCCCCCGCTGCACGCTGCAGCCTCACTGCAGCTCCTGCTGCAGCTCCAGCAGTCTTCCAAGGAGAGTGCCCTTGGAAACCCACATCAGCTTTTCCCTTCATCCCAGCAGTGAGAAACACTCCACAGCACACGACACACATTTAATGCAGAGCTGAGGGACTCGGATGAAGTACGAAATGCTGACGAGTAGCCAGTCGCGCTGCCTGCGAGCACACACTGCACACAGATGGCTTCCTTCAGACAGAGAGGTGTCCCTCAGACTGAGGGGGGTCCTAAGAACAGGGAGGAAGAGGAGCTGACCCTTGCTAGAAGACACTTGCCAGTGGAGCAGGCAGTATCTGCAGGCAGCTTGCACACAGCTGCCATCCACAGGCAGAGAAAGAGCAGCCAGTGTTAGAGGGAGCTGTTTGCATTTTGAACAGCATGCACAGAAACCCAAACAGACAAGCTTTGAAAATGGAGCTGATTCCTTCCACAGCTCCCAGGAGCCTCGGAATGACGCTGCAACGAGTGAGCAGCTCTGCAGCAGAGTCACACAAGCACAGGGAAATGCAAACGTTGCCCTCTCTAGAGTGGCCTGAGGCAGCTTGTCACAAGGGCTCAGCTCATCTGCATCGCCATCTGAGGAGCAGCAGGCAGTCAGGAGCCACTTTTAATGAGAAGGTTCCAGTGCCCTCTCACAGGTCAGACCCCCACCCTCTGCTCTGAGAATCCAGAGCTACATGTTGCTAAAGAATTCCCCTCTGATCTGCAGAAGCTGCTCAGACGTTGTGAGAGCTGAGTGAGGAACAGCACCAGGCTCCACAGCACGCTGCTGCCAACCCGCAGCCACCTCACTTACTCCCTGCCTCAGCACTAGATTTCCACCGCACCACCTAATGCATCTGCCTGCAGGGAAAGGAAAAGCCAGAGTTCACCAGAGCCTAAGGTCAGCCCCACTGTGTTCAGCTCCCTTCTGGCTCTGTGTCCCTGTGGTACGTTTGTGCTGAGGAGAGGCCAGGCTCGCTGAGGGAGGAGGAACCTCTCGGGTGCACATTCCCCTCGGCTCATCCCGGGAGCAAACACCCTGGCCTGGATAAGTCCCTCAGCACTTGTGCTTGGAAGTAGAGCAGCACACCTATGGCTGCATCCACAGCAGCAATGGAGCTCATCTGAGCCCCAGAGGATGCTGTTTCGAGTTCCCCAAGGGTTAATCCAGTTCCCTGCACTCCAAACGTTAAGATCTCGAGGTGCTCAACTCAAAGCTGGCCCAGGGCAGACCCTGCCCTGCACCCAGCTGCCTGGAATTGGCTCACAGCCTCGTCTGACCTCTCCCATCACATCCCTTAATCCCTAAAGAACGTGTCTTACAAAGTATATGTCTGTGACTGGCACGTCATCCTCATCCGAGGCCTGGCTGGCCGGTTCCGAGGCCTGGCTGGCTGTCTCCACCTCTATCGTGGCTGTGGATGTGGCAATGGCACAGGCTGAAGAAGCTGCCTCTCTGGAGGGGGAAGAAATGACAGAGAGGAGTCAGTGTGACCAGAAAAGGGGGCCAGCAAGAGTGTGTGATTTATGACAGAGTAGCTGAAGATGCTCTGCTGTCACATCCAGAAAGATTGGGCCAGAAGCACCAGTGCTCAGCTCCACTGAGCTGCCTGGGGAGCAGCCCCCTCTCCAGGGAAGCTGGTGCCCTATGCAGCCTCCAGCACACGGTGCCACAGAGCAAACGACGTGGAGCAGGGCTCTGGGATGCTGCCCAGTGCTCACAACACTCACTCTTTGTCATCTTCTTCAGGAGCGACGATCTCAACGTCACACTTGGGCTCCAGCTCCACGCTGATCTGCTGAAGCTCCTCCTCAACCCGCACCTCCTCGTGTGACCTGCAAATCAAAGACAGACGGGCCCAAGGGCTCAGCTGGGTACTGGTTATGCAGAGTCCTCAATTTTAGGTCAGCCTGAATCAGCCCTGAGTCAGCCCAGCCTCTCTCCCAGCAGTGAGCCGTGCTGTCAGCCCTGGCACAGGCTGAGCCGGTGATCTGGGCTCAGGGGGAGCCATCAGACCCCCCAGGACTGCAGAGTTGGATAACCAAAACTCCCAGGCAAGACAAGTCAGCCCTGCCAGACTGCAGTGCTGAAAACCAGCAAGGTGGGAAAAAGAGGACAAGAGGAAAGGGATTAATTAGCCAGTGCTGCAAGAAAGATGAACAGTGTCAATGGAGCACAGGAGGAAAGAGGAGAACTGGCCTCTGGGGAGGAACCATGTCCAGAGCTGGCCTGTGGTTATCTATCAACTGCACAGGGGCCAAAGCCTCCATCCTCCTCTGAGGCCCACAGAGCACCAGAGCTGACCCAGGGTTAACAGCAGATTTATCTGCAGGCTCAGGAGCTGCTTGTGACAAGTCTTCAATTTAACACCTTAACGCTACTGAATGAGCTGCTGGTGCCATGGGGCCAGTTCCCCAGCGCTCCCCGGAGCTGAGGGGGCTCCTGCCACGCCGGGGACACAGCCTCGGGGAGGGGACGAGCTCTGGGTTCATCCTGCTCTGCTCCCTGTCTGCTCAGGGCACACTCCTGCCCACTGCAGTGTGGGGAACTCGCTCCTCTGCCTCACTGAGGTGGAGCTCAGAGGCCCAGAGGCAACTCCCCAGCAGATCAGAGTCACCAGAGGTGTGACACGCTGAGCAAATTGTATAAGGTGTTGTTCATTTCAGCTCAGGAATGTAAAGTCACACTTAGATAACTCTGTTCTTGCACTGGCTTTCACCAAGGGATCAGAGTGCTCTACAAATACACAAGTCTCTGCTCCCCTAGAAAGGGCACACTGAGACACCAGCACCAGAAATGGAGAGACCAGGCAAAAAATAGCAAAGAAGGCCACGCTTGTGTGGGGCAGCTGTAGCTGTGGCAAATCTGTGACAGACAGATCTACTTCTGGCCAAGGCACTAAGCTCCCTGCACGGTCCCGTGGTTCACCTGACCTATTTCTGGATGAGCAGTCAAATCCTACAGCAGCTCCTTCCACCAGGCCCCAGGCAAGCCAGGAGTAACTCAGGGGAGGTCACTGCATTTTGCCAAGTGGGTCCCACCACAGGTGCCTGAGTTTAAGTCTCCAATTCCCAGCAGTTTCAGAGCCTGGACTCTGCAGGGGGGGGTGAGGTGCTTTGCAGGTCCCCAGCACTTCAGCAGCTGCTGCAAACCAACAGCGGCCAGGAATTTACCAAGATTCAGCAACATGCAGCATCCAGAGCTGTTTTCATCAAGAAAAAACACAGAAAGGGATTTTTTTTTTCCACAGTTAATGTGGCCTGAAGCCAACTTTGGACAAAACTGGTTGTTCCCTGTGCCATCAAATAACAGGGGGAAAGCAGAGGGAGATCTGCTGGTAAGCCAAATGCCATCAGAAATGGGGAGCATTTGACTGCAGGAGGAAGCTCACCATCCTGCAGAAGGCTGTGCCTTCATGTGAGACTCACGTTCAGCCCTCACAGAGACTTTTGCACAGGGACAAACGTGAGGTCTCTGTGCAGCTCACAAGAAGAGATGGGACACACTGTTCTCACCTGCCATCCTGCCCTGAGGAGTGTGTGCGCCTCCTGCAGAAAGAAACCAGAACAGCAGAGTTTGAGAATGACAGAACCACAGAATCATTTGGGTTGGCAAAGCCCCTGAAGCTGCTGCAGTCCCAGCCCTCCCCTTACCCTGCCCAGCCCAGCACTGAGCCCTCAGCACCTCAGCCCCACGGCTTTGGGATCCCTCCAGGGCCGGGGATCATCGCTCCAGCCTGGCCAGAGCCCTCTGAAGAGCTCCTGCACCCACCCAGATTTAAGACAGAACTCCTACACCCCTCCAAATCTAACTCTCCACTCCATGAGGGAAGTGTTCTACTTAACAGCTGACACTTCTCCCAGCAATAATTAATCCCATCAAAGCTGTGTCTGCCTGCTCCCAGGAGAGATTTAATTAGAATCAGTCATTAGCATTCCCAGCACAGGGCAGCCTGCTGAGCTGTGCAGCAGGAGGAGGAAGGGCAGGCGTGGGGCCGAGTGCTGTCCTCACCTGTACCTGGGCTGCTCAGAGGTCTCCGAGGGGGATCGCTCGGGAACAGAGAGAGATGTGGAAGATAGTGTCGTGGCTATGGAGGCCGTGGTAGCTTCTTCAAAGGAAGGAGGTGTGCAGGGCAGCAGGTCTGGCCTGCCTGCTGGCCCCAAGCAGAGTGCAGGAGACAGGCAGGAAGAAAAAGGTGAGAAGGTGAAACACTAGAGCAGCCCCATGTGAGACTGTTCCACCTGCACACCCTCGCTGGGACCACTCACTTCAAACCACTAACGGGCAAGAAGCTGAGCTGGTTCATGAAGGCAACAGCTTCTCCCAAGGCATCCTCTAGAGAGAGCCAGTCAGCACCATTTCCAGGACAGGAGGCCAGGGGAAGCATAATGCCAATGAAGGCATCTCACTGGTACCAAAGCTGGATTAAAGGCTTGGGATTGCCAGAGATAAACACCCAAGTGAATTAAGGGATGAATCAAGTGCTCACTGCTTTGCATGGGTAGAAATCTAACACCTATGCAGCCGAGGAACCCGTCCTTCACCCCTCATCTGCAAATCCAGCCCAGATGGAAGTGCTGGAAAGGCAGCACAGAACCACACCATTTGTCTTTTCGGCCACAAGACAGCTGCCCAAACTGTGCTACCAGTGTTCTGCAGATCACAGTTTCACAGCCCCCTCTCCTTTGTTTTTAGAGGGTGGGAAATTCAACTTTCTGCTCTGTTTTGGGCTGTGGCTGCTGGTGCCAGTTGGCAGCAGCTGCCTCACAGCTCTGACGCAAGCAACCGCTTGTACTGCAGAGCCACACGATGCTGCAAAGAGAGGATTCAGTCATCTTCAGCACACAGGCAGCCCTTCCCCTGCCAGCTAACTGCTTGTGCTCTGACCAAACACCACACTTGTGCCTTCTCCCCTGCCCTGGTTAAGTTTAGCACCTGCAGAGCAAGATGTGCGGAAGAGCTACACATCAATGAAGACACACGGTCAGTGCACAGGGGGAACCTGACGGGAACAGGGGAGGATCCTACAGAGCTGCTGGGAAGAGGGTGAGCACACAGCCACCACAGGAAACCATCACCTTCATCATCGAGCGTGGGGTAGCTCCTGGCTGCACGGAGATCATACTGTGTCTCGTCCTTCTCGGAGGGGAGCTGGCTGGCTGAGAACGCGGCCGTTGGACCCACTGTCTTGACAGCCAGCAAGGCACTGCGCCCTTTCTTTGAGGGAGATGACTTCAGAGCTGGAGGAGTGAAAGGGGAGATGAAATTACCACCACACAGTCATCACACCAAAGGCACTTCTGCCTTCACAGGGAGAGGCCTCTGACACGCACACGTGTGCTGCAAGTGCTGAGCCTGAGGCAGGCTGCAGGGAGAGCTCCGGGCTGGGAGTCTGAGCAGCCCAAAGCAAATCCTGACAACACGAGGGCTTTGCAGTTCCCCAGCTTTGCTCTCAATAGAGTGCTCAGACTCCAGTCCAGAAGCTCTCCGGGTGGACTGAAGCAGTGAGACTGAGTGGGAGCTCACCCCACATCACAAGGGCAGCGGCTCTTTGAGCACATACTCACAGGAATTCTTCCGAAACACCGTGTTGGTCATGAATTTGAAGAATCTCTCTGCGTAGAAGCTGGGTCTGTGCACTGACACCGTGTCCTGCAAGGGCAAGAAGCAACTGTTCCATTTCAGAATGACCTCTCCAGGCAGAACTCCTGTAACATTCACTGCAGTCTGTTTAATTCCAACATTTAGCACTGTCAGAGCCTTAAAATGGAATGAAATGATCTGATTAATGCTATAAATAAGCCCGAGGCTTTTGATTTGATTGCCTTTGATTATATTCTTGCTGTAATTTTATAATGGATTTGAGTGATTTTTTCCTTTGTAGGCTTCCTGGATTTTTCACATACTGGCCTGATGACACACGAGATCTCCCCTGGCTTTGCTGGCTGACATTCAGGGCACACCTGGACATGACACAGACACCAAAACTCAGCCAAGGGCCTCCATCCATTCCAAATGTTTTCCACTTTTTGTTTAATTAGTACCACCGAGCTGTCTCTGCTTCTGATCTTCAACTGTGCTGCCACAGCTTGGCATCCACACGCTTCCTTTGCCTTATTATCTAAGGGACACCAGGATATGTGCTGCTGAAAAACAGTTTCCATATCCAAGGCTGCTCTTTTGTAGACGTGCACCTGGCTGCTGCGGGCGGCGAGGCAGCAGGGAAAGGCTGGAAGGGGTTTATTAACAGAGATCTCACTGGAGTGGAGACACAGGCAGTCACCACAGACTGCAGACACAGGGCCTCGACGCAGAGGAGCGCAGGCGCCGTGTGTGTGCGGCTCCTGGTGTCATGGGGAGGAGGAGAGCGACAGATGGGAGCAGAGGAGGAGAGCTGGTGGCACGGCAGCTAAACACACGAGGAGGTGGGGTGAGCAAGAAAGCCTGACTGGGAATATGTGGCTCTACCCCACTGTGGGGGCACGAGAGGCAACAACTATTCCTGTTCTTGGCTTCAACTGTGCCAGTTCAACATCATAAACAGCAAAGTCATCAGCATGACCAGCATCAGGCCTGCACAGTCCCTGCCTCTGTGCAGGCAACTCACCCCATCGTGGACAAGAGCCTTCCAGGTATGTTCCAGCTTCTTGATGAACCTGATTCCAGGGGAGAAGCAGAGATAAAAAGAAAAGAGACAGATTCAGGCATGGCATCTCAGAATGCAACCTCAGAATCATTTTGGTTGGAAAAGACCTTTAAGCTCATGGAGTACAGTCCCTCCCCAGTGCCCCAGCCTGGAGCGTTGCCTGGGCTCAGCGTGGCCCAAGGAAGGACAGACAACTGCAGGGTACCTACCTGTAAGACTGAAGGATGTCTATTATTCCTACGTGTAGCAGGAGACGCTCTCCTTTGCCGTTCACTGCTGGGATCCCTCCCATCCTGCAGGTAAAGCAAAACCTCGGTGAGTGCAGCCTCAGACAGAGCAGCTGTAGAACCCCTGAGGTCTGTGGAGTGATTTCTCACCCCAGCCCCCACTGGGAGCGAGGCAGGAGGTCACCTACGTGTCATCTGTGTCTATGGACTCCCCCCGGGCAGCCCCACCCTGGATGGACTCCATGGCTGTGGAGTAAAGTGCCTTCTGCCCCACGGGACGCTTCTCATCCGACGTGCTGTGGGCTCCCTCCGACTGCCGCTCCCGTTCCTGCTGGTCTATGTTATGAACCCCGAGCAGGAGGCTGTAGTCCATGATTTTAAAACTTTCCAGCACCTACAGGTTAGTATTGAGTTTCAGAACAAAGAGGAAATATCAGGCCAGCAGCTCAAACACAGCACAGATCCCAAAGCAAGGAACAGCCTGTCCACGTTCCCACTGACAACTCCTTTGCCACAGCCTGAATGTTCCTGAACCAACAGCCATCTCTGGGCTTGACTGCACAGAGTTTGGCCATCCCACAATGAACCCAAAGGGCTGGAGGCTTGCGAGTCACACTGTGGTACCACATATCTGCTGCACACTGCGTAGGAAAAACGTGCTGAGTCCCAAGAGCCCAGCTCCAAGTGCAGCAGGCTGCCAGAGCTGGGCACCACGGGCAAAGGAACACAGCCTCAGCCTCGCAGCCTGTCCTGAGGCCCAACTCCACTGCTTTGCTGTCAAGCAAAGGGCAGTAGAAAGGATTTGTCCTGCTTTGGGGATTAGCAAAGTTCTCAGACTCATTTGGTCTTCCTCAAACTTGGGAGCCACAGAGCCGCATGGAGCTGCTCCCCAGGCTGCCCCTCTCCTTACCAGACAGTCTCGCTGCAACGTTTTCACCAACGCACTGAAGGTGTCTGCGTCCAACATCAGGCCCTCAGGCATGTCTTGTATAAAGTCCAGGTCCTTGTATGTAGGGCTGGATTTCTCTTTCTCCTTCTTGGACGCCCGGCGTTTGTAGGTGGAGCCCTTCAGGTCAAACTTGAGGTGCATCTTGACCACGCGAGGCAGGATGTTGTTCATCACCACCACGCGGATGTTCTTGCCCCCCGACTGCACACAGTACAGTCCGTAGAACTTGGGCAGCAGAGTCCGTGGGTTCTGGTTCAGGTTCTGCAGCAGGGTTGGGGGAAGAAACAGCACGGGGAAAGGTCATTTTGGCAGAAGGTTCCTGCTGTGTCCAACACAAAGCACGTCAACGTGGGGGACCGGGCCCAGAGACTCGCTGGGCTTCACACAAGAGCTGCCTGGGCTCATCTGACAAGCTCTTGCATCTCGGTGGCTTTAAGGCCTGAAAATGCCACTAAGCCTTGAACACAGGGAACGAGATGCTCAGCACTCTCTGGGCAAACGACCAAGTCCGGAAATTCCCCACTTTTCCCAACAACAGCAGCTAAAAAAGGGAAACCAAACTAGACGAGAAATAAACACAGCAAGTGGGAACGTCGAGTTTAAAAACAACAGCTGTCTTCACCTCTTCAGAAGTGTCAGCAATCAAGCACCATTCCCTGGCCCAGAATAAACCAAGGACAGTGTCGTTTTTAAACAAAGCAGCGTCTTTTCTGCTCCTGGTGCCGCTGGTGTGTGAAGCAGAGCTGGCCCCAGGACACGGATATCCTGCGCTGTTAGCACGGCCTTTTTTTAGGTAGCGGTATTATTAGGAACGACATGACAGGCATGATTTGCTTGTTCAGCTCTGGGAAAGTTTGGGGAGGAAACAGGACGTCTCTGCACGCAAGGAAAGGAAGGACAGCTCTGACAGAGCCTGACAGGCAGCAGAACCATGATGGTATGAAACTGCATGTTGCTCTTCATCTCACCTAAGTGGGCCCAGGAGCCAGCCCTCCCCAGAGCTGTGCTCTTCAGCACAGAATCCTTGCAGCTGGAAAAGCCCTTGAAGCTCCTGGAGTCCCAAGTCCTCCCCTCACCCTGCCCAGCCCAGCACTGACCCACAGCCCTCAGCACCTCAGCCCCACGGCTTTGGGATCCCTCCAGGGCTGGGCACTGCCCCAGCTCCCTGGGCAGCCTGGCACAGGGGCTGACACCCCTCTCAGGGAAACAGTTCTGCCTCAGCTTGAATCTCAACCTCCCCTGGGGCAACTTGAGCCTGATTCCTCTTGTTTTTCGTTACTTGGGAGCAGAGCCCGACCCCCAGCTCCGTGCAGCCTCCTGTCAGGGAGTGTCAGAGAGGGCTCCTCTCTCCCCTCAGCCTCCTCTGCTCCAGGCTCAACACCCCCATTCCCTCAGCTGGTAACACAGGGGGAGGACGTGCCCAGGGTCAGAAACCCAAGTCGGGTCCAAGGTGCTGGGTGATACACACCATGTAGTAGCCAGGAAGGAGCTTCTGTAGGAATTCAGCTTCCTTGTGCATCACAGTTTTGATGATGAATTCATCGTCGCTGGTGACGTAGAAGAGGGAGCCGCTGGCACCAGGGTTCGACAGCTCGATCAGAGGCTCGTTACATAACGAATACTGGGGAGGAGAAGAGAGACAGAGGATGTCTTTAGCCCCCATTGCACACTGAGTTCTCTGCCCTTGAGGGCTCTCCCCAGCATGCTGTCTCCCTCTGAGATTAAGGGGTAGCAAAGCTTAAGAGAGAACTGCTCTCGTCACAGGTTAGGTCTGAGCAGAAAGCTGGTGGACAATTTACAGTTCCAGACCGAGACGACAGTCCAGAGCATCCCAACTGCTCAGAATCATCTGCTAATCATCTGCTTTCTGTAACATCCAGGCTTCATGACGACATCTGATCTCTGCCCATAATGTGTGTGTCACGTTCAGGCTTCTCTCAGCACATCACTGTGAGCACAGACAGCATGTTAGGAGACGTGACCGTCTGCTCAGGGTACCACGTGTCACTGAGCTGCTCCCAGCAGCCTCCTCTGCCCTTGTGCTCCCAGGACAAGTCTCAGCCCAGATGTCCAAGAAGAGGGATGGGTGCAGTGTGAGCACAGCGAGGGGTACTGCAGCAGGAACTGAGCTGGGAGGGCGTTTCTAGACAACAGGACACACACAGCTGTGTGCACAGTGTGTCCTCAAACGAGGACAAGCCTGGCAGCGGGGAGAAAGGAGAAGCAAGCCCGAGCACACACGTGTGCTTTGCAACTTGGTACCAACCCCGAGGTAACTGCAAGGGTTGAGTGGGTTCAGGGCAGTGTCAGGTCAGAGCTGCCTCAGCAGAGGAGGGGAGAGGGAGGCAGAGGAGGGAAGGGACATCGGGGCAATAAATCAAACGCTCATCATTATGTACGGAAAACAGCCTTCAGCCCTGCACAGATTAATGACCCAAGACTTGATCAAGTTAATTATCTCATGCATAATTAAAGGCATTTGCTGCTGTGGCAGGCAAGAGAGAATCAAGAGAAGCAGAAGCAACAAATCAGAGCCGTGACCTTTGCAACTGAGGCAGGCTCTCTGCCTCAGCCAAGTTTTGAGCCACTCATCAAATCACCCAGCACTGTCTCGGATGGCACAGATGGGGCCCACCGCTGCTGTCACACCGTGCAACACTCACATTTGTTTCTCCTGGTAGGTGTTCAGCTACGATTACCCCTGGCTACAGCTGAGGTCAGAAAAAAAGGGCTATTAAAGAGGGCAGAGGGCACAGGCTCATTTGGATGTGGTGTTCCCTTCCCCAGCTCAACAATGTCCTTTTCTAAGAGCAGGACGCCACACACACGAGGGACCAAATTAACCCCAGTGTACTCCAAGCCCCAACAGCTTGTACTAATGAGGTATTTTAAAAGCAGCCTTTCCAGCTCTGAGGAGCTTTCAGAGCACAAGAACAAGCTGTATTTTCTTCTGTCTCTGTAAGATGATTAAAATAACTACACTCACATAGCTCCCGAGTGAGTACACGGGCAAAACTCCCCTTTGTCCTCAGAGCCCCAGGGGATGTTGTAGGGTTGCACCCAGCAGAACAAACTCCTTCAGCTTGTAAACACAGTAAGTTATTGTCACCACGAGCAACAGAGAGGGAAGCCCACTGCAGAGCTTTACACAGCACACACTGTATGCAGATCATCTCCCTTCCCTCCAGTGTGAGGCTCCCCCTCAGCAAACAAAGAGACTCGGGCTGGGAGCTGCTGGTCTTGCTGGGACCGTCACTGGGTCTCCTCCAAAACCAAACAGTCCCTAAACCCACAGCCTGGTCCCACTCCTTGCTGGGATCAGAGCGATTCCTCAGCTCTGTTTTGTCCCTTTCAGGCAAGAACTGATGACAGCTCTGATTTAGGGGCAAGTTTCCTGCGTTACTCTCGACCTTCTCCAATAAAGGAGGAAAGACAGAGAAATCCAAAAACACATCCATACCAAGTAATCGTCTGGACGGATCCCAAAGAGCTCTCGGAAGTACCGGAAAGCCACTGGCGCGTAGGTCTTGAACCTGAAGTCAGCGTAGTGGTGAGCAGGGGTGAGGTTGCTGCCTTCACTGCACGGAACAGACACCACGTGAGCAGGGCCCCTGGCTGCCACTCACCACACACATTCAAGTCACATCGAGGCTGCTGTGTGTTTAAGATGAATTGAGCCTTGCAAAAACACATCACAGGAGCAGCAGCAACAACAACCACCACCACCACCACAACCTTCCTTCTGTGGCAGGACAATAGGAAAATGGGTTTAAATTACCTGCCAAAATCTATTTCCAAAGAGTGCAAGGAACACTCACTTGCTGAGCAGAATATATATACACAGAAAACACGGCTTTTATGAGCTTTGATTGTTCAGTTAGAGAGCTCCCAGAATGAGTTTCTTCCATCTCAAATGTGGCTTAACTTGATGGAAGGAAGCAAAGCATGTAGGAAGGCTCAACCTCCAGCACCTAGCACTGCAGCTTACAGGCCAGTGCTCAGTAGAATCCAGCACTTCCCACTCTCAGGTTTGTATGAAACAAATGCTTATTTAGAGCACCCAGCTCTGTGAGCTCAAGACAGATGGAAACTCTCCTGAAAAATCAGTGAGAAGAAATAACTCATCCATTTGTTTTGTTTCCACATCTCCTTTACCTGGGGAAAAAAATGCTCTCTACCACGTAGAAGTCCTGCATCAGGACATCTCTCTCTGGCTTGGAGCTCAGATTGCCCACGGTGTATCCAATGCCCAGCTGGATGGCCCCCTTCAGAGTGGATGAGGTGGTCTGGCAGAAAGAGAGCAGTAGGTGAGCACTTCACAGCAGATAATCACAGTAACATCCCCTGTCCTACAACACACACACATCTGACTTCCCTGGGGTCACTTGGGCACCACGTGCTGCCAACCAGGCCCAGGCAGCTGCTGGGGAGATGGGTTAAGGCTGCCAGGTTTGCTGATTGCAAGATTACACTGCACAAAGCCTAAACCAGGGTGGTAGCTCTTGGGCCCTGACTTCCCAGCCTTCCATCCCCACACAGCTGCCACTGCCCACTCCACAAACCTTTTTGTAGGTGGTTTCTCCAGAAGCATCAACGCCTCGATGACCTATCTTCTTGCCTTGGCCAGGCTGCCCTGGCAGCAATGGTCCCTGCAATGAGAGAGCCCAGCTGGAGCCAGCACAGAGGCTGACCTGGCCAGGAGCAGGCAGAGCAGCACTGGCACGGCTGCCAAGGGCAAAGGGAGCACTGGAGGAAAACATGCAGACAGGTGGAATCGGCACCAGCAAGTTTTAAACAAGGCTGCTTGAATGATAAACCCATCCCTCAAGACAAGGAGCATCAGAATACCCAACCACTGCACCTGACACCTTCAGCACTGGCTGGGCAGAGCTCTCAGCAAAGATGCTGAGCTCAGGAAAGATCCGCTGACTTCCCAGCTGCCAAGACTCCCCTGTTGCTTGGCTGCAGCTCCTCATTGATTTAAAACAGTGAAGTATGAAATCAAACAGTGAGGGGAGTTTATTCTTAAAAATCCCCTGCCCTCAGGTGTCACAGCGATGCCTCACACTCACTGGAGAAAGGAGAGAGAACAGCCCCACTCCTGCCTTCACGTGGAGATGATCCATTGAAGCGAGATCTCATTTATTTACAATTCAAAGGAGGAGCCCACGCAGGGTGAGCTGCAGCAACAGCTCTGCCTGGAGCTTTGCAAAGGGTTTACTGGAACACTGTAGGACTGCCATCAGTGCAAGAATAAACCTACTCCTACCTCATTCTCCTCTTTTTCTACTTGAGTCTGCCTGGGCCCTTTTTTGCCGAGGCAGGAGGGAGCAGACCGTGGCTGTACCCTTTACATAGCCCATGACATCACATTTTATGAAGTTTGCTGCAGCTGCTTTTGCAACTCCAGGCACAGAGCAGCCTCTATACACTGCCACAGGGCCACGTTTCACCTACAGCCCCCTCCCAGCAGAGCCCAGCGACGGCTCAAACTGCCCACGAGGCACCAGCAGCACTATTACACACAAGCTGAGGCTGGATCACCTTGCCTCACCACGTGCCTCATCATCCTCCTCTCAAAGAGATTACCAGACAAGGTATTGGCTGAGAGAGAACCATCACATGAAATGCAGCAACAAAAGTCTCTTCCACAGCCTCTTGCTCTACCTGTGACTGTCTCCAGGGCAATAAAGAGAGGGACAACGTGTGCACTGGACAAAGCAATTAACTTCCACAAAAGTTGAGCTTCCTACTCTGCCAGTTTCTAGGGAGGCAAAAAAGAATCAAGTGTCAAATTCCCAGCAGTTGATGGGAAGGTTTTGCTGTTAAATACAAACGCTCATGGTCCCAGGTGAGTAATGTGCCTCAGAAAATCAGATCAAACAAGAGTTGTTTTAATATGCTGCCCTAAACCAAGAGTGTGGGCTTGAGGGAACAGCTTTCAGGCACAGATCCTCCTACTTGATTCCCTACTGCCAACTGCAAAGGGTGTTGCTGCAGAAGGTAACAGTGATTCAGCAACCTGGATTATGGGTGAGAGCAGATCAGTTTCCCTGTTTCATGGCTTCACAAATTGCTGCCTCCTTGACTCGCTCCAGCAGTGGGTGAGACCCAGGAGGGAGCCCCAGAGATGTGCAATACACGGATTCTCCATCTGTCCCCTCCAGGCCCTGGCCTGAAGAGGTGCCCTCGGCCACTTACAGACATCACAGATGATGCACACGGAGAGCACAATCCCTCCCCATGCCCTCTGTGGCCAGCACAGGGCCTCCTGACACTGCTTTTCTTTCTCCCCAGTCACAGACATCAACGTTGTCACTAATCTTAGAAGTGTTTTGAGACCCAGCTTTGCTCAGAACGTCAGGCAGCAGCGTTTGCTGCAGCTCTGTGCTCTCGTTCCTCCACGTGGGCTTTTCAGGGCCAGCTTTACACATCTCACCTCGGTGACAGCAGCCTTCTTCGGGGCCAGACCTGAGGAGAGAAGGGAAGAGCATCAGTACAAGTAGGGACATCGAGAAACAAAACACACAGAGAAAACAGTCGAATGCTTTGCTCTTTCCAGCAAGCTGGAAGCCTTTAGAGCAGCTGGTTTACGCTCAGTTTTCAGCTTCACTAGCACAGGAGTCTCAAGTTATAGGGGTCACACAAACAATTTCACATCCAGAAGCACAGATGCACGATTTTCCTGGTCAGTGATGGTTCCTAGAGGCGTCAGCAGAGTTCTTGCCAATCTCTCCTGCACCCTAAGTAATAGGCCCACGTTACACTGAGAGCCTGTTACACACATAGGCCCAGAGAGACACTTATAAAGCTGCTTTCCAGCCTTTTCAGAAGGCACTTGACAAACTATATTGATAATTGGATCTATTTATAGACTCCAGTGTCCAAATATATCACCAAGATGAATGCATCATTTATCTCTCCCTGGCCTTTGGGAGAAGCCACCATCAGTCCATTACAGCAAACAGTGAGAGATCAGGATTCTGCTTAAAGCTTTTAGATATATAATCAGGGTTGGAAACACAGGCCCAAACCCTCCTGTGACGCGAGGCCACCTTCCCATTTCCTATCATGAGCCTGAGCAAGAGCTGGGCACGAGAGGAGCCTGATGCTCTGCAGCTGACAGTGATGCTGGGACAGTGCACGGTTCAGTTGTATTTCAGAGGCTGGGAAGCAAAAACCAGCAAACACAACAGCAACAAAAATCCCCAAGTAGGTACAGAGGAGACAAAACCCCTCTCCATGTGCTGAGGTTATCTTGCTGTCCTGGTCCCCACGAGCTGGAGAATCCCTGGTGCAAAACAGGTCTGGCCACTGCAGCATTTTGGGCTGAGATGCCCCCTGGCCCCACAGCTCAGCCCAGCATTGCCAAAGCTGCAGTCACACAGGAACAGTCATTTAAGTTGTGCTCTCTAGTGCTCGAGTTTCACATTAGGAGCGGAATGAAAAGGTGTGAAATCCCGCTCCCTCCCTGCAAGCTGGATCACACAAACATCCCATCACTAACAGGAGGGCAGGAAGCCCTCACTGCCCCAGCTCATCGGGGCTGCACCAGCACACGGCTCCAGCAGCAGCTTTTGCACTGAAAAGTTGGTTCTTTGGCCTGAAACAGCACAGTTTTATGATCAGGAGCAGGAGGTAGAGCACTAAGGGAGCATTTGGTCAACAAACACTCAGGACACGAGTTGGAGCAGCAGCTCAAGGCCACAGAGGAACCCAAAGGGGCAAAAGCTGCTCCAGGGCGAGCGCTGTGAACACGACGTGGCCGAGGCAGCCTTGGGCCGGGAGACTGTGCCACCCCCCCACAGCCACGACCACTCTCCTCCCCTCCTGCACTGATCTCTTTTCTGCACTTTGTCACAGTTCCAGAGCAGGAGATTATCTTTAATTTTCTGATAATTACCACAAGCTGCTTCCATTCCCAGCCTTTCAGTGTCTGCTGCTGTACACGGACCAAAGGCAGCATCCACAGCAGCCGCCCACGCCGAGGAAAGGGACCAGAGGAGCTGCACAGCTCCGTGAGAAACGCTGCTGCAGCTGCACAAGAGCATCACCAGCAAAACCTCCCTCCCCCACAACGATTTTAAAACCTCAGGTTTACGAAATCAACTTGTCTAGGCAGAAAATTAGCCAATCTTCCCGTGGCTACTCAGCGCTGAGCACTGGGCTGTGCTCACCAAGCCGAGCTGACAGATGGCCCTGTGAAAACTGACTGAACTCCAGCTTCAGGGGCTCTACAGCCAGGAGCCAGCACTGGGCTTTGTGGGGAACAGGAGCTGTGCTGCAGGAAGTTCTGACACTCCACACACCAACTGAAATGATTCTCATTGATACGGGGCTCAGAGAGGGTGAATTCAAACAGGTGAGGAGCGGCTCTGAAGGGGAACCCTGGGGTGAGACCCCCAGCTTCCCGCCCTGCCTCCAGCTCAGCCCTGGCTTTGCAGAGCCTTTCATGCACGCTTGACCTGCTGCCTTCAGCTCCTCTTCTCATCTGCACAGGGCTTTGAGCCAACCCTCTCCCAACGCTCGGCCTCCTCTGCAGCCTCAGAGGTGAACGCGTCGCTGGGAACAGCGAGCCCTCCAAAAACACACCATGCTCCAGACCTGCAGTGTGCCACTCGCTGCATGGGGGCAGCAGCAGTTGCCACCCAACACCTCTGGCTGTCAGAGCACAGCTCTCCCAGAGCACAGCTCTCCCAGAACACAGCTCTCCCAGAGCGCTGGCCCAGCACTTGGCAGTTGTTGTTGTCAAGTCCTGAGCTGACAGCAGCCTTTGCAGAGCTGATGTTTAACACTAACCCAGCACAACCTGCTGCAAAGCTGTGCAATTCCAGCCAGTCACACACACACTGAAGCAGATCTGGGTCTGATTTTACACTTATTGAATTGAGAACAAGACAAGGTGACACACGTGAGCAGCCCCTTCAGAGGAGGCGAAGGCTGCAGCCGGGATGCCACGATTTACGTGCCCCGTGTGGCCGACGCAGCGTGTGCAGGGCACCAGGGAGCAGAGTGCTGCGAGGTTCAGGGGACACGCACGGAGCAGATGTCTTGCAGTTGAAACAGAGAGAAAGGCTGGAAATGAAACGCATCCATCAAGAGAGACAGCTGTTAGTGCCCGTAAGGGACTGCTGATAAAAAGCAATGAAAATGAAGGGGGGTGGGGGAAGGCGGCTCAGAGAAGATGCCAGAAAACACGGCTCAGCTGAGCAGCATCTGAACCAGCACAGGCAGCCAGGCCAGGGCTTCCCGAGGAGCCAGCACGAGCCTTGGGCCCCATCACACAGCAGAGGCAGAAGGCAGCCTCTGAGTTTCTTTCTGTGCTTGAAACGTGCAGCTGCAGCTCCCAAGCACCCAGGACCAGCCCAGGGCAGTCATTAGGGAGGAGGAGAGACAACAGGGAGCAGAAGCTGGACTCTCTGCAGCCTCCTGGAGAAGGCAGCTGTTTACAACCTGCCCTTCTCAGGCATCCAGGATGACCTACTTCTGATCATTGAACACATTCATTTTCTTCCCGTAACGCAATTAGATGAGGATGAGAAACAGCAGGTAAGCCTCCATCCTAAATGAGAAGCCTGGGTTTATTTCTGTGCACCCTGGGCATGGAGAGCTGCTTCTGCCACCGCAGAGCCTGGAGAAACACCACGGAAATAACGCAGCCCGAGACCAATTCTGCTCGTTACACAGAATCCACATACAGCCTTGACACCAAGATGGATCCATTTGTTCCCTGGAGCACTTGCTGACTAAAGGACTTTGGAGATTATTTACACAACTCATACTGGTTGGACACAGCCTGAACTCTGTGCCCAGTCAGGGCTCGCTGCAAGGATGAGCAGAGACCCTGCTCCAGAGCACCTGCAGTGCTCGGGAGCTCCACATTGCTCAGGACAGGCTCAGCCCCATCCCAAGCCCAGCAGTTATTTGCAGGCAGATAGAAAAAGCTGGCAGCACCAGGCAGTATTCAAACTGGACTGGCAGCAGCAGCCAGGGAAGTTAATCCCATGTAATCCCACCTCAGCTGCCCCGCTCTGCTCCGCTCGCCGCCCACGCCGGCTCCAGCCCTCGTTTTGCTGTTTCAGGCACACAGGAACCACCTCCACTTTGTGGAGGGAAGATGACATTTCCAAACCATGATCTGCTGCACCAACTCTGTGCTGCACTGGCTCCTCATGCCCTTTGCATTGCCTATTTGAGCAACAGCACGGCTTGTACAAATGAAGGGAAGGAGCTCACTGTAGCAGCCAGGCAGGACGAGGCCCGTGGTGACACTGCTCCATGGCCGTGGCATGGGCAGCAAGCTCCCAGTCCTGCCACTCCTCCAGGTTTCTGCTTCAGGGCTTTGAACCCCAAACCCCAGACATACTCCCCCTGGGATCAGGCAGTGGAATCCTTGTAGTGCACAGCCCAGGCAGGGCCGCTGCCTTATGGAGCTGCCACCACGGGCTGATTGTGCAGCAAAGCAACCTGCTTTGGGTTTGTTTGTAATGCAGAAACTCAGAAACAAGTCTGAGGAATCGATCTGTTGACGGCAGCTCAGGACGCAGGGCAGAGGCTGAAGACGATGCAGGAGGGAGTCAGTGCCTTCCCCCCGAGCTGCAGGTGCAGGATGGCATGCGGAGGGGCACAGCCCTCCTCGGGAAGCCACGCTGCCAGCCAGGACACAGCGAGCTAAAAGGTTTCCTTGACAACTCAGCAGCGAAGCGCTGGCGGCACGAAGCCCAATTACAGCGAGGAACGAGCAGGACAAGACAGGGAAATGAAATTGAAAAAGAACTGATTTGTTTTCTTGTCTTGGATCAGCTGCGTGGAGGAAAAGCTGCACCATTTGAGAGCAGCCAGCCCGAGCCCTGGGACACAGCTGACGGCAAAGCAAAGCAGGGCTCTCAGCGGCAGGGGCACTCCAGAGCTGACAGCCAGCAGCAAAGGCCGCAGCCGCTCTGCAATTATGCAATCCAGGCCAACATCTGCTCGATGGGAAAGGTGCAGCCTCATCTGAACACAGTGTTCCTGCTCCCTTCCACGCCGCCGGGCACCGGAGGGTTGTGCAGCGGAACAACACACACTGGCCGGGGGCTCCCAGGGCCAAGCAGCCCAGCAGAGACACGGCCTCTTCCTACCCATTGGCTTCTCTCGTTATTGTAACCTTCAAGTCCCAATCTGCCTACCAGAATTCACAGCAAAGCTTGATTAGCATTAATTAGAGACAGCAGCCAGTGCAGCAGGAAGCACAACGTCCCCGGGCCAGGCAGCTCGCTGCGGCTGATGCCGGCCAGGCACGGCAGCACCACGCTGAAGCCACAACACCGAGTTTGAGCAAGGCCGTGAGAGGCTGAGGGTTTTGTCATTGCTTTCCCCACAATGGCCCTGGAGAGCTACAGCAACATCCAGGAGCAGGAGAAGCTCACATTCCCTACTAGCAGGTCTCAACCCACCGACACCACTCCCTGGAGCATCTCCTGGCTGCTGGCAGAGCTGTTGGTTCCCTTCACAACTCTGCTGCTGTTGGTGGCCCTCCAAAGGGTCTCAGCCTGGCCTGGGAGAGCACTGGCAAGTCAAAGAGCTGCCTGTAGCAGCAGCAGCACTGGACCACAAGCTCTGAGGCAGTGACAAACTGGCCCTGCTGTGTTATCTCTCAGCCCTTTCTCACAGAGGGTTCTCAGCTAAACAAAGTTGGCAGCGCTGAGCCAGGAGGGATGGGTCAGGTTGTTTACTGCTTCCACCATTCAGAAGTGTCTCTCTGTAGATGACACTCGACAGCTTACTCCCCTTGCTCATTCTCCGTCAGGAATTATTCTCGGGCTAAGTGACACTAAAACAGACAAATGCAACAACTCAGGGAAGACATCCACCTCCTCGGGTTTCCCATTTCCTCACCTTCTAAAGGACACACTGAAGTCCAGTTTTCCTGTTACTACACTCAAAGCAGGTAAAGAAATCTACCTGAAGTTTCACAGAAACCACCCACCCCAGCCCCAGGACAGAGAGTTGTTGTGTCTGCATCCACCCTCTGCCAGTCATCCTGAAGATGCACCTGGGTTTTTAATGAGTGGGGTATTTCCTGCTTTGCTCTGTGCCCAAAGCTGCTCGGATAAATCCTCTGAGATTTAATTCCCCTCTTGCTAATGTCGCTTGACAGAGATTTTCCAGGAGCTCTCAAACACCGAAGACTCGAGAGGGGATTTCAGAGCAGGGCCACGTCCAGCCTGCGTCACTGCGTACAAAACCCTCTTGCTGGGCTGCTGGCATCAGGGTGGAGAAACTCTGCCTCACAAAACGCCCGCAGGGTGCCTCGGGTGCTGCTGGCAGCACTGCAGCGTGCACATGCACACACAGCTCTGCACGGCCACGCTGAGCCCTGGGTGGGACGGGGCAGGGGGGACAGCTGTAACTTCTGCCTGTTGCAAAAGCACCAGGGTGAACTTCTGGAGCTGTTCTTCCAGCGTGGGTTCGTGGTACAGCCCCTCCAGGCAGTTCTGAAGTGGTTTTCAAGTTGATCATGTCCCACTAAAAACACGCAGTTGAAAGGAAACCACGGGAAAAGCAGAGCAGCGACACATCTTTGTTCAAGAGACCTGCTCCCAACTGAGCCTAAGCTCTTGCTGCCCTAACAGCCAACAGCTCCAGCTCTCCAGGCTGCACACACATCTCATCTGAGGTCGTTAGGCACCAAGCTATCAGAGATTTCTTGGCCTCATTCAGAATTAACTACCCTGCCTCACACGTGGCAGGAGGCCAGGTCTGGCTGGTGTGCTGCTGCTTCCCATCAGCGTGTCCCCTGTCCCCACCACAGCACCCTGTGCAGCCCACACAAGCTCTGCAGCACGCTGCTCTGGGGGCTGCTCAGCTCTTCAGGAGCAACTCTGCCTAATCCATCCCAGCAACTGCAAATCCTTTCCTCCACACAGACCCAACCCCTCTCTGGACATGCCAACACTTCCTCTCTCTCTCCCCTAGTCTGAGGGGCTGGCACCCAGGAGGGTCACACCAAGCCCCCAGTCCTCCTCCAGGGAGCCAACAGCAGCCGTGACTCTGGACACACCACTCACCCCAGGCATGGGGGCTGGAGGTGAAAAATGAATTCAAATCACTGCTCACCACCGCGTGCTTTTCCCACCAGCCTGGTTAAGGCCACTTCTGCTCTCTGTGACTAAAGTGTTTTGGTCGGGTGCTCCCGCTCTGCTCTAACAAAGGCACCTGAACAGATGGAACACAACAAGCCACAGCAGAACAGGCTCAAAAGATGAAGTGTTCTGCCAAAAATCGTAACTCAAAGTTTCAGCAAGTGCCTTCTCCTCTCGCTGGGATGCTGGCTGTGCCATGGAGCCAGTGACTCAGCTATCAGCTGCAAAGGGGTTACTGAAAACCAGGGGAATGTTAAAAACACTTCCAGAGCTCTTATTAGGAAACAGAACCACGTGAGACACACAGGGGTGCCTGGAAGGGAAAGCCTGGCGCCTGTGCCGGGCTACAGAGGTGTTTCAGGTGCATTATGCTGATGGTCATGGACGGCCTCCTCCAACGCAGGTAACCACAGGCTGAAGGACAGGCTCCTCCTGGCACAGAGCTGCAGCTTGCTCCAGCGCCAGGGCAGTAAAGCAGCTTCTCCAGCCCAGCCCGGAGGCTGAGCCAGGCATTTGTCATTTCTATTTAACCAAGTGCAGCTTTGTCCATTTATTTACTCAGCTGGGAACAAGGTCTGCTCCAGACTCTGTGCAGGTACATGTCCAAACTGAAGATGCAAAAGAACAAAGAGCAAAATCCAGAAGAGCTCTCAGGGAGCCAAAGTGCTGCCCAGGCAGAGCCAAGGCCCACACGGCCCATACCTGCACGCTGCCAGACCTCTGACGCTCGGGGAGCAACTGGGAACAGCTTCTGCTCTTGCAGGTCCTAAAGGAGTCCCGAACCATGAACAACTTCACTCCTGAGCCCTTCACAAGCCTTTATTCAACGTCTGGCTGATACAAGGGAAAGCTGGGGATGCCTGATGAAGAGCTGGAGCCCAAGATGGCAGCATTGCTGTCGGCTGCTGCGCGCAGCACAGGTGGGAGAAGTGTGTGGCAACGCTGGTCAACAGCTACGTAACAGCTCTCACTGAGGAATGACACACACACAGGGCTGACATGGGAACTCCTGTGCCTTAAACTCTACAGTTCCTGGCTCCCAACCCACTAATCTTCTCCTAGGCCAGATGGCTCAATACTCAGCAAGCAGCAGGACCCCTGCGGCCGCACCGGGGAGGCCAGGAGGGGTTTAATGGGTGAGTTATCTTTACAAAGCACAGCAAAAGGGAAGGAGACTCAGAGCAGTCAGGTGCTGATGGCCTGCCATGGGAAGAGGCAGGTCTGATGCAGCAGAACTATCCTGCAGACACTGTAACACAGTTTAAGGATGGACCTGACCAAGCTCTGATGTTTTAGGTGGGGCAAGACTTCTTCCCTTCACCAAAACGGGCACATTGCTTTTACTTGCCAATGTAATGGTCTCCAAAAGTCCTGTGCCTTACAGCTCTGGCAAAAACAACCAAAAGCAGGGTCTCTAACAGAAGACATTAAGTAACAGGTAGCAGCCCCCACTCCTGCCTGCAACATATTCCTGTTCTCTTCAGCTGAGCAGCTGCCACTCAGGCACATCTTATCCTGCCCTCCCACAGGCCTTGGATTAAGTTGTTTTTCACCCCACCTCACCCTTGCAGATTAAGTTGTTTTTCACCTCACAGGAAAGCTTGGCTTCACACTTCTTCAGATGCCATAAAACCCCACCTCGATCCTCTCTAGGTCAGTCTGTTCCTCATGCTGGTCACTCCCAGCCTCCTTGCACTCCTGGTTTTCAGTTCAGAGAAATGATTGCAAATAAAGCCACCCTCTGTGTATTTAAACCCACGAAGGAGGGAAGCCACAGCATCTCTCTGAGATGGGTTAGAAACCTTCAATCCCTGCACCCTACCTCCCCCATTTCCACGTTCTTGGCAGCAGGCAGAGGGCTGACAAACAGGGCACTGCCAGCGTTCCCCTCAGCAGGGTCTTCAGCTCTGTGTCTGGCATACGATGGGCAACCTGCTTCACTACACCCAAGAGAAACAGGTGAGGCCATTGCTGCCTTTAACCAGCACAGACCCCTGTGACCCAGGGCTCTGAGGCTCCCTGGGCGAGCTGCAGTGAACGTGCCAGATCTACACGGGAAGCACAAGGGGCTGGTGTGTGCAACTGGCAGCTTGGGGACGTTCACTCCTTTGGCTTCTCGTTTTCTTCAATAAGCATTTTCTGGCATCGCCCCTCCAGAAGCCCTTCTCAAAACAGCGTCCTAGATAGTCAATCCACCAGTGACTCCTACTTCACACCAGAAAGAAAACAAACATCCAGCCTTCTGAGACTAAAGGTGGAGAAAGACTATGTCATTACTTCTCTTCCACTGGAATTAATTGAAGGCTGACGAGATGCCAGCTTGAGAGGCAGCACCTTGGAATGAAACCCCACAACGGTGTGCGTATCAAAAGCTGCACAGCAGCTCCGTGTGCACCCACTAGAAAAGCTTAATTAGCTTGTAATGTAAATGTAAAAATCACAGGGAAAAAAAAGACAACTAGTAAACTAAGCAAAGGCAACTGTTTGCTTTCCAGATTGCAGTTCTGATGGCTGAACAAACAGTCCTCACCGACCAAAACCGATCCCGTAACACGTGCTACTGGAGCTCACAAACAACTACCTGCCAGGGCAAACTTCGCCCATGTCTGCGTCCCACCCAGGCACTGCTTGCCCTGGAACTGAAGAGCACGTCACTGAACGCTGACAAGCGTGGTTCTGTCATCTCTGGGGACTGTTTGGCACGTCTCTGGGCTGCCGTTCCGTGCGCTGCCCCCGTGAGCACGCAGCCAGGCAGATGGTGAGAGCAGCACCCAGCACCGACACACAGGAACACTGTCACTAACTCCAATGGGTGCTGAAGATGACACCCATTTAGAAGTGACATTTAGAGAGGAGATGAGTGGTCTCAGGTACTACATCTGCCTCCCAAACACATCCCACCTCCCTCCTGGCCGGGGACACATGCTGCACAAGCACAACCTGGGAAAGCAGCAAACCCAGAGAGAGAGAAAAGTTCCACATCAGCATCTAAATGGCTGCATGAAGTGCCATCAGGCACACGCTCAGGGAAGGAGCACTCTGCCAGATGATGATTTCAACTAGCTGCCTCCCTTTGAAAAATGCAGCAACAGACAATTTTGACTTGAAAAACCCACCAAATTTGGTCCATCAGATGTGAAGAGAGACTATGGACAGAGAACTACTGCAGCACCATCCTTTTGTCATCTGCTGCTGAATCCTCCCTACGCTGGAAGCTCTGGTGATATTTTGCTTGTTCTACTACCTGGGTCAGAGGAAGCACCAAACACGATGAGCATTAAGACATGAGCAAGTTTTCCCTGTCTCAGAGTGGTGAGCAAAGTACCAGCACTTCTGCCTTGCCTTAGAGACCTCCCTTTCCACACGTTAATTGTCATGGTCAATGCCACCAGCTTCACAAAGCCAGAGGGAACCTCAGTGTCCAGCTCTGCAGTGGGAGGACAGCCAGGTATCTGGAGGAGGAAGCCTGGCCACTCAACCGGTGGCAACACAAGACTCCAGCTCATCACCTCTGGGTCACCTTGTGCAGTGGAAACTTGGGTTTCCAGGCCTTATGCCTAGCTGTGCCAACTGAAATTGCTCCCTATACTCAAGTTGCTCAAAATGTGTGAAGATGCCTTAATGACCTGAGCTCATAGAGCCCTGAATGCAAAATGAAGACCCACGTGCAGCTCTTCTGAACCAAGGTCTAATCACTGGAGGGCTGAAAGGACTGACATTGGAAAGGTGTTTATACAGGTACTCACACCCTAATGAAGCAGCACTGTAACTGCACTGCTGCCCACTTCCAGCTGGAGGAAAACCAAAGAAACACCCAAGAGCTCGGCAGGATGCTGTGAACTTGCCCTTCAAACAGAATCGGTTCCACCCACAGTCAGGAATTCACCCCTAGAAAATAACCAGGAACACCCTGAAGCCAGTCACTTCACACACAAAAATCAACACTGTTCTCCGCTGTAGGAGACACATTTTTTGGTAGGTAATACACCAGCAGAGATCTCAAAATGCTGCCAAGGTGGAAGGTTGCCCCAGCTCGCTGCCGCCCTGCAGCGCACGTGGCCGGGACTCTGCCATCCCACGGCACGGGGAGGAGGGAGAGAGAGCAGATTAAGGTGACCTACATTAGTGCTGCTTTAAACACAAGGCAGCAACCCTTTTATTCCATTTACCTCGTTCCTCCCTACCCTTCTTGTCCCACGTGGCATTGGGCAAGACACCCTCTGCTCAGGTGGCACACAGAGCTGGAGCACATCCAGTCTGAGCCAGGCAGCCAGAAGGAAAGTTTGTTCATCACGCTTCAACTCACAAGAGACCGACTTTGCAAATGATGCTCCTCTAATGGAGATGAGGTGTGCTTTTTCATGTCAGTCCTGAACTCCAGCAGGTTGTGCTTCAGCAGTCTCAGAGGCTGTCTCAGCCACTGGGGACCTGCACCTGAACTTCACTTGGGGTGACAGTATATAAAGCAGCAATTGAGGATGGCAAACTCCAGGAGGCAGAGAAGTATAACTGGCAATTTAAACGACACCTTGTCAGGCAAATGAAAGGGCAAAATGATCTGGACTAATTCTACTCCTGCAGAACTACAGCATGTTCTGACACATTCAAGACACCCATCTGAAAGGGCATCCTCCCGTTGTGTCCAGAGTTAAAGCCACGTTAAGGACAGAATTAGGGAAGAGCAGTGGTTTTGCTGCGTTCAGACAAAGCTGGAAGAGAAGCAAACGGGTGAAGGACACTCAGCCTCTCCCCAGAGCCATGAGGCGATGAAATCAGAGAGAGCAGCGACACGGGCCGGGCTGGGAACATCTGGCAGCTGAGCGTGGTGAAGCCTCCAGGTCCCCTCCCCACCACAGCACGTTCTGACTCAGGCTGGGTTATTCACCACAAGCCAGTCCACAAACCCACACGTAAGCTGGGGAAGCCACAAGAACACATGATGGAAGACGACACTTAATTAGGGGTTGACAGCATTTTCTGCTTAAATATGTGGGTGAGAAGAGACAAAGTGACAGAAAAGCTTCTCCGATCACTTTTAGCTCTTTAATCACAGAAAACGTTTCCCAGAGAGTGCTGAGGTTAACTCAGCTGCTGGCAACATGGCAAGGCTCAAACAAACGAGTGCCAGGCTGCTCAGGAACACAGCACTGCCAACATCTACCTAAAGAAGGGAAAAACAGCCCCAGTGTTACCTTGTGATCATGGGCTCCTGCAGGGCTGCTGGACAGGCCAGGGCCTGGGCCCACTGGTTGCCCAGAGAGGGGATGGGGAGCCCAGGAAAGCCCAGGGATGCCAACGAGGACCAAGACGAAACCCTCTCCACACAGGCCATCAGCTTGGGGTTTGTGTGACCCTCTTCTTGTGCTTCTGTTGTTCCTTTTCAGCATTAATTGGCCTTTTGTTCCCAGCCCCCACAGCGTGCTGCTTCACCTTCCTGCTGCAGGGCCCTGGAAGGGGCAGGGGCTCAGCACAGCAGGCGTTTCAGGCATTTTCATTCCAGCATCCTGCCCGTTAGAGGAAAACACCAGCAGCTGCACTTGCTTGTTCTCTGAGCCCTGAGCAGTGCTCCATCAGCAGGGTGCATGCGCCAGCAATTCTGCTTTGCCAAAGACTTAGAAAAGAGGATAATATTTTGCTCCTTTGAGCTTCTGCACCAGCCACAGATGGGTTCTGAAATGGCAAAATACCACACAGAGGCATCACCCTGACAGGAGACACTGGGAACTCACATCAGACAACTGGGGCTTTACACCCACGTGATGCCTTACAGCTCGCTTCTGCTCAGCCCCACGGGCCTGGCCACAGACACCCAGCCCCACACCACTGGGAATACACACGGTCACCCTCTCCTCACAGCTGCTTCTGCAAGGAAAGAGGTGCCCAGGCCTCTGCTTGAAACTTTGCAGGGTCTAGAGTGTGTCTCAAGACAGCAGCCTCTCAGGCAGCCGCTGCTCCTGCCAGCTCTGGGGCTGAGGGTGGCATCTGGGCACCCAGGGAGGGCCGGACCTGCTCCTGCACTGCTGTAGCCAGGCTGTGAGAGGGAGCATCTCCCACAGCAACACGATCGGCAGCTCTGTGCTGGCGCTGCTGGGGCAGCAGGGAGTGTGAAGCAGCCTGCTGAAGGTCACTGCCACCAACACACAGCCGAGCCCTCCTTGTTCTGGCAGCTGGCAAACATTTCCCTGCGGTTCCCTGATCCCGTGGGGTGAGGTCCCGGAGAGCACCTGGGTGCCACAGTCCGTGACAGGTACAGGTTAATGCTGGGCTGCAGGAACATGCCTGGCAGCCCGAGAAGAGGGATGGGCATAATCAGAGGTGTCAGCAGCACGCCAGGAGAAGGGCTCCCCGAGCCTGTCAGGGTATCACACGGCCATGCCAGGCCTGGTTCTGGACTGACAGAAGTGCTGGTGAAGAGACTGAGCCCTGCAATTCCTGCTGCTGCTTTGCAGGCTGCAGCCACCTTACACGGGAAAAAGCACATTTCATAAGCCCGTGCATCTGGCAGAGCCCACGAGGGTCGTGTCAGTGAATCACTTCAATAACGGCTCCCAAATGACCTGCTGCTCACACTGAAGCGACTCAGGAGCCCTCTGGGAAGGCCCAGCCAGGGGCACACGACGGCTCTGGCAGCGCAGAGGCAGCAGCAGCCGAACGGGCTGTGACACAGCTCAGCACCAAGTGCCAGTCCAGGGAAGTGACGTGAATCATTCCTTGTCCTGGCTGCTCGGGGGCTCGTTCCCCCACCTGTCCTGACACAGACCCACAGGGGCTCAGCACCCTCAGCCTGCAGCTCCTGCCCTACACACGCTGCCCTTGGCGGTGCCCAGGCCCCACAGTCCCAGCTGCCCCATTTGTTTCCACCTGACTCGTATCTTAAAGGACAATTAATTTGCCAGAGCAGCCTGGATTCTATTTTCATTGCCTTCCTCCTTCCCTGCAGCTGAGCTCTGACTTATTGACTGTGAAGTAACTGCAGGGTCTTCAAAAGTTCAAGGCAAGGGGTGTTTTTCTGCCTGTTTGTGCCTAGCTGACTCCCTCTGTAATCATCTTTGCTAGCACCACTTCACGGGAAAGAGGCATGTGACACCCAACTAAGCTGTGAACCATCGTCATGCTGGGGATGATGTTTACATTTGATTTTTCCTCAAGCTGATAAGCTCTCTCCTGGTTCCCTCTGCATCACGTCGCCGGGGATGGAACGGCTGTGCCCCACG
This sequence comes from Urocolius indicus, assembly GCA_013401255.1. NCBI lineage: Eukaryota > Metazoa > Chordata > Aves > Coliiformes > Coliidae > Urocolius > Urocolius indicus. Next base: position 41,311 of record WBNH01007440.1, read on the forward strand.
GGGTGGAATTCTTCCCTTATCTCTAATCTGCTCACTGACAAAACTGCTTCCAGCAACCCTTCAAAAGTCACCTCAAAGTTATCACTGCAACCAGGAAAACGCTGCAATATCCTTCTTTGTCTGTCGCAACCAAGCTCTTCCCAGTGCTCTCTGCCACGGCCTCGCAGCACCCAGCCCAGGGTCAGGAGCTCCACTGTGTCCCCCTGGCTCTGGGTTCAGCGAGACTCCTGTTCAACAAGAGCATAAATACTTGTGAAATCATTCTGGATCCCCCAAAACAGAGGAATTCAACTCTGGAGAACACGTTGGAGGCTTGTGCCCAGGCTGCAAGATAGCAATGATGGGCAGATTGCAGCTCAAGCAACAGGAGACCTGAGAAATGGAAACAAACTGGACACTGCCTTCAGCTGTCATCAGGCTGAGACCTCCCCCACCTTCACAAGGAGATGCTGCAGACCTGCTTTGCACCAACAGCACTGCAATGCCTTGAGCTTCTTCAGATAAAAGACCTTCCAGACCCTCTGTGTCCAGGCTGCACCAGGCAGAGGGATGGTGCCGTGCCCTCTCCTCACCCAGCAGTTTCCAGGGTCAGGAGTGATCCTGCTCCCAATAACAGCTCTGCTACCCGCACCAAAACCAGCCACAGTCTCTGCAGCCCACTCCCAGAGCAAGGGGGTGTGGATCTGGGGCAGACACGGCAGCCCAGACTGTGAGACTCCCTCTTCAGTCACAGAGGTTACACAGCTTCCAACACCCTCAAAGCTGGACTCTTGGAAAGGGACAACTGGGCTCTTGTGCTCACTGGGAGCCCAGCTGCTGGCACTGAATGAGGGTTTCTCCTCCAAAGCATATCGTTGCTCATCCCATGATGAGCTCCATCCTGGTTAAGCCCCAAGCACCTGCACAGGCGGGTCAGGAGCATTTCACCACCTGCCCCACCACAAACAGCAGCCAAGGCACCAGTGCTGTGTGTTTGCTGCCAGCAGCTTCCAGACATCAACAAAACAGGACACTCAGACAAACCCCTCAGGTGCCAGAGGACACTCAGACAAACCCCTCAGGTGCCAGAGGACACTCAGACAAACCCCTCAGGTGCCAGAGGACACTCAGACAAACCCCTCAGGTACCAGAGGAGGTGGTTCTGGAGCGTTCCCATCCGCTGCAACACGGCCCAGGCAGCACACCAACGTGCTCACCAGCCCCAGCCAGGGCCTGACAAGCCCTGCCCTCACACACAGCCCCCGAGGGCCACCTCTGGGCTCCCCAGGTTTTGTTCTCCTCCAGAAGTGACTCGTTAGCTGTTGTGCACGTTGCCTGTCCCCAGCCCTCCCGGGAGCTCCGGTTGCAAGCGTGGCTGAGGCCGAGTGACACGACTTGGATGCTCCCCAAGTGAGGAGTAAGCAACTTGAAATCTTGAATCGAGACAAATCAAAGCACTGGTGAGATTCCTGGCTCTGTTTCATCTCTTCTTTTCCCACTATCAGAGTAAGGTAAGACAGCCTACAGGCTCATCAATTCAGGTGCACTTACAAAGTGAATAAAAACACACAGTCCCTGCTTAAACCCCTCCTGAGCCACAGTCTCTGCTGACACCTTGCCATGTCCTGAGCAGCAACCCACAATCCCTGAGCAGCCTTCCCAAAAACCAGAAAGGTGACACAGAAACGTGGAGAATAAAAGCTATGTAACCGTTCATCAGCAGGAGGCTCTCCCTTTTGCTCCCTCAGCACAAGCCACAAGCCCAGCAGCCACACCACACCGTGCTGGGAGGTGGGAGCAGCACCAGCAGCCTCCCGGCAGCCGAGCTGCACACAGTTCCCCCTCCATTTTCCCTGCAGCACCGAGCTGAAGCGGGAAGGCTGGGGACAGCTCGCCACTTGCCTAAATCTCAGCGCCTTACTAAAAATTACAGGTTACATCCAGCCTCCCCGGCGTGGCAGATGACATCTGTGAGATAACCACAGCTTCTGCTGCAATTTGTCGGTTTCCAGAAGCTCTGATGATCCTCATTTAAAGGCCTGAAGGCAAGGAGACTGCTGTCACAACGCTGCCCAGCCCCTGCTGCCTCGCAGCAGGCTGTGCATGAACTCGGGGCTCAGGCAGGTGCTGGGGAGCTCCGGTCGGGCCCGGCAGAGACACGTCACTGCACAGGCAGAGCTGGGCCGCGGCTGCCAATTTGGAGCTGTTAATGAACTACAAATTACCAGCAGCCAAGGCAGGGGCAGGTGCATCCGCACGGCCCCGCGCACCCGCTGCTGCCAGCTGAGCAACACAAACAAACCCTTTGGGCGCTCAGCCCCAGCCCGGGGCAGCGCTGGGGAGCTGCAGAGACCCCCCCCAAAGCCGGGCGGGACCTGCCAGCGCCCCTCGGCAAGCTCCCGTTGGGCTCCAGGGCAGGGGAAGGTCAGGGGAGCACGGCCCGGGGGGGGGGGGGGGGGGGGGGGGGCGGCCCCGTGGCCGGGCGGGGGGGGGGGGGGGGGGGGCGGGGGGGCGCGCACGCGGGGCGCCCAGCGAGCGCCGC
>WBNH01007440.1:46058-60354 GCA_013401255.1 Urocolius indicus
CGGGAAGAGAGGGGACGGGGCAGAGGGGACGGGGCAGAGGGGACGGCAGCCGTCTGCGGGGGCAGCTTTTCGCCCACATCCCCCCAGAGCTGGGACCCCAGCCCTGTCCCCTCTCGGGGTGAAGCCGTTTGGTCCCCCGGGGGCTCCCGAGCGCGGCTGCTGGGGGGGTTTTGGGGGTCCGGGAGAGGGTCAGGCTGCGTGTGCAGCCCCCGGCCCCAGGCTCTGTCACCACTGCCCTGGGAGCCTTGTCCTGCCCGGGGCTGGAGGACGGGGGGCGAATGGACGTGGCTGAGCCCCCAGCAGTGTGGAGGGCACCAGGGACAGTCCCCCGTGAACCCTGCGGTGCCCGACAAGCTGCCCCGGCACCCCCATCCTCCTCCTCCCCTCCCGCAGGCAGCGTCTGGGCCACAAAGGGTTACGCAGAGCACCGTGGAGTGACACCACTGCCACCAGCCCGGGAGCTCCGCTCCTTCCTGGTCGGATCCGAGGCTCGGTGAGTGCCTGTCCCCGGGGTCTGCCAGCCCGGGCACGCAGCCACGCTCTCACCTGGGCACCCGCCAGGCTTTGTCCCTCTGCGGGTGGCTCCGGGACACGGTGACGGTCCTGGAGCTCTGCCCCGACGGCAGGGGAATACCCCGGGTGGGGGGTTCCGGAGACCCCGAGGGCACAGCTCTGCACCCGGGGGCTGAGGGACGTCCCTTCATCCCACTGAGTTACACCCGGGCGGCTCAGACCTTCCAGAGACCCTTTTCTTGGGGTGGGGGGTGAGGATCAGCCCTGGGGTGAGGTTGGCTTCCAGGAGCTTCTGGGGGCACCTGGGACCCCGACCCTGCACGGGACAGACACGGGACGGGCAGGTTTGCAGCTCTGTCTGTGCCCAGGGACCCCGCTGATGCCGGGGAGGGTTCGGGGTCCTGGGTTCAGGACCCCCATCCTCAGAGGGTTGGGGAATGGGTTGTGGGTGCTGGGGACGGCTGTGGGCCATGGACAGGGTGGGCGGCACGCACCGCTTCCCCATAGATACCCTTCGCCCTGCTGCTGTGCCCAGGGCGGGCAGTGCCAGCCCCAGCGTGTCACCCAGGGACGGGCACAGCCCTGAGTCGGGGCCTTGCCGTGGGACAAACTGTCCCGGCACAGCCCCGGCACAGCCCTGGCACAGCCCTGGCACAGCCCTGGCTCCATTCGGCATTAAAACCCAGCGGATGGCAGCCACGGTGCGTGCGTGGGGCAGAGGGGGGTGCGAGGGGCTGCCCCTGCCGCCGGTGTCTGGCGCGTGGGGCTGGGCTGTGGTCAGCTCTGCCAGATCCTGCGGCTGCCGGGCGAGTTTCTGTTGGAAACCGGCCGAGCCGGCTCCTCCGGCTCCAGCCTCGGCCTTTGGCTCGGGACAGGCCGGGTGCCAGGTGCCCGCGGGGCCAGGGCAGGCCCATGGGCGCTGCCTGTGCCGGCTGGTGAGCCAGGACCTGCTGCCGTCCCCGTGCTGTGCCCGTGGAGCGGGAGGCGGGTGCGTGGCTCAGAGATGGGGCAGCAGCAGGGGCCAGCTGGGGCCAGCGAGGGGCTGCTGGTGGCTGCGGGGTTGGCTGTGGCCGGGGCTCAACTGGAACCCCAGGGAGGGGGATGCTCTGGCTGCCCCACGGTCGGGGTCCCTCGGACCTGTGGCTGATGCCGTGTCACCCACGGAGTGCTGTCGGGTGACACGGCTGTTGGGACCCGCCAACTGCGCCGGCAGGGAACACCCCACCGCCGTGCCGGGGTCACCTGCTCATTCCCGGGGCTGCAGGACCAGCCGCTGGGCGCTGGTGGGAGGCAGCAGCCTGGACTTTGCCCTCATCCTGCTCCTGAGCTCTGGGTGAATCATTACCCCGTCCCTCCCCGCGGCTGCCGGGGCCTGGGTCTCATTTCCGTGTGGGAAGGGACAAAAAAGGGTGGATTTGGGGCACCGTTGCTCCCAACGCAGGGGCAGAGCTGTGGTCTGAGCCGGCAGCGGGCGGGTGGGAGCCACTGAAGCACCATCCAAAGCTCCCCGAGGTCTGGGGACCTGGGAAGGGAGGGAGGGAGACCACGGCCCTGGAGATGGGTCCCGACCTGCCAGCCCTGCCCTAACCCTCCCCTTCCATGGACACGTGTCTGAGGGGATGGGGATGGAGCTCCTGAGGGCTGATTTCACGCTGCACAGAGGCAGCTGAGGGATTGGAGCCGTCTCCCGCGCGGGCTGAGCCGGGGGTGACGCAGCTGCGAGTCCTGGTGTCCCCTGCACCCTCACGGTCCCTGGTGCACTGGGCTCAGCTTTGCTTCTGCTCCTCCTCGCAGCCCCAGGTGGGACTGAGGAAGGGTCCAGCGGCCACAGCGAGGAGCCGCAGGCGGCCCGTGCCCCCCGGGGCCAGGCAGGGGCTGCCCCGGCTGCGCTGGCGGGTGCCCGCCATGGAGGAGATGCTGATCTGGGAGCAGCACACGGTGACGCTGAGCAAGGTGAGAACGGCCCGGGGCGGCTGCAGGAGGGGACGGGGTCTGTGGGGCCAACCCTGCCTGACCCCGCTCTGCCTGCCCACGGCAGGACCCTCAGCGGGGCTTTGGCTTCGCCGTCTCCGGAGGCCGCGACCGTCCCAACAGGGTGACCGGGGACACGGCGGTGGTTGTGTCGGACGTGGTGCCCGGGGGACCGGCGGTGGGGCAGCTCCAGTGAGTGTGGGGACGTGAGGACACGGGGAGAGGGCAGCAATCGCTCCTGCTGGGATGGGGCTGCACTGCTGCTGCCTGCCTGGGGGTCCCAGGGCTGTGATGGGGGTCCCAAGGCTGTGATGGGGGTTCTGGGGCTGTGATGGGGGTCCTGAGGCTGTGATGGGGGTCCCAGGGCTGTGATGGGAGTCCAGAGGCTGTGATGGGGGGCCCAGGGCTNCAAGGCTGTGATGGGGGTCCCAGGGCTGCGGGTGCCCTCATACCCCAGCAGCTCCCCTGGCTGGGGCCGTTCCTGGGCACAGCCACGGCTGTTTTCCCTCGCAGGAGGAAGGATCACATCGTGATGGTAAACGGCCTTTCCATGGAGAACGTCTCGTCCTCCTTTGCCATCCAGACCCTGAAAGCCTGCGGCAGGACGGCCAACATCGTGAGTGTGCTCTGCACAGACCCCCGAGCCCAGCCCCAGCCCGGCTCCTGTCCCGCTGCCGGCAGCGGTGGCTGTGCCCAGCCTTTTCTCCTTCTCGCTTTCCACCTGCAGACGCTGAAGAGACAGAAGAAGGTTCATGTCCCTGCCAGCAGGAGCAGCCCCGGGTCCCCCGCCGTGCGCCGGCGCCACGACTCAGACGAGGACGGTGCGGATGCGGCCCTGGGCCGCTCCCGGGACCACCTGGACCACGTGGGCTACGATGGGGACTCGTCCAGCGAGCGCAGCTCCGGCCACCACCGCCACAGCCGCCGCCACAAGCCGGTGCCGCGGGGCCGGCGGCGGAGCCAGGACGGCAGCCAGCGGCGGCACAGCCCTGGCGGGGACGGCGTGGGGCTGGCGCTGCTGTCGGGTTTCAAGCGGCTGCCGCGCCGGGATGTGCCCGCAAAGCCCATCACGTCGGTGCTGGTGAAGCAGACGCAGGATGAGGGTGAGGCCCTGCTGCTCCCCGGCTTTGGCACCAGCTCGGCAGCTGCACGTTTCGGGCACCAACCCCCCAGCCTCAGCCTGGCTGCAGAGCTCAGCTTTGGGGTTGCTACTGTGCCGAGGGGAGCGGGGCTGGGGGGACCCTCCGGGGTCCTGAGCTGCCCAGCCCTGGCAGTCACAGGCTCGCTCCGGTGCAGAGTTCGGCGTGAAGCTGGGAAGTCAGCTCTTCATCAAGCACATCGTGGAGAGCGGGCTGGCGGCACAGGGCAGCTCCTTGCAGGAGGGGGACCTCATCCTGAAGGTACAGCATCCCCAGGGCCACGGCACGTGCTGGGAATCCCACCTCCCCCTCTTTGGGCTGCTCATCCCTGGCCAGTGTCACCGCAGGGCACGAGCCAAGAGCTGATGGCAGATCTGGCCAGTGCCCACACTGCGCCAGCCCCCAGCCACCACCAGGGACCCCTGGGGCTCTCAGGACCCATCTCCCCGCGATGCTGAGGCTGGTGCTGGTTGTGGCATCCCCGTGGGATGGTGGCTTGTCCTGCTGCCACAGCAGGGCCGTGGCCACTCCGCTGTCCCCACGGTGCCCCGTCCCCTCCCGTGTGCGTGTCCCTGCGGGGGGGGCAGAGGGTGTGAGGAGCTCAGGCTGTGTCAGGTGAAACGGTGCTTAAAGTGTTTGGGGAGGAGGAAAGGGAGGGAGAAGCTTCATGTGCAGTGTCCTGCTCGAGGGGCTGTCTCGAGAGCCAGTGCCCTGAGGCTGCCCACCCTGCCCCTCCAGATCAACGGGGTTTCCAGCGAGGACATGTCCCTGGCCGACACGCAGCGGCTCATCGAGCGCACGGAGGGGACCCTGACCCTGCTTGTGCTGCGCGACCGCCGGCAGTTCCTGGTCAACATCCCCGACGCAGAGGAGATCCAGAGCGACAGCTCCCGCATGGACGGTGAGAGCCCTCGGCACCGGGGCCGTGCCCAGGGGGCTGCCTGCTCACTCACGGCCCCTCCGTCCCCCGGCTGCAGAGATCTCTGACATCGACTCCCAGCTGTCCCATCCTCAGTCCCCCGAGGACTCCCCACCACCTCCAGCGGCTGCCGGGATGGACTCAGCGCTGTAAGGCCCCGCTGTGCCGTGAGACCCCTGCTCTGCCTCTCCGGAGGGGCTGGTTCTCCTCCAGCCCCAGCCTGGAGCTGGGACTGCCCCTCAGTCCTGCTGCCCCTGGCACTGCCTGGCCCCTGCAGTACCTGCCCCAGCCCTGCCCCAATCCTGCCCCAACCCTGCCCTGCTTTGTCCCAGGGAAAGGAGACGGTTCAGCGGGGACTCTGTGGCAGCCCTGGAGGGGGATGGCAGCCACAGCCCCCACGCCAGCCCCGCTGCCCAGGCTGCCCCCAAGGACGGGTACGTCTACAGGGGTGGTGGGGAATGGGGGGCAGATGTGTCAGTGCTGGGCTGACTGCGGCTTCCCCACGGCAGGTACAGTGCCAGCTCCAGGGCCGTGCACTTTGTGAAGGGCAAGAGCGTGGGGCTGCGTCTGGCTGGTGGCAACGACGTGGGCATCTTCGTGTCGGGTGTGCAGGAGGGGAGCCCGGCCCACAGCCAGGGCGTGCAGGAGGGCGACCAGATCCTGCAGGTACCGGCGCTGGGAACGGCCCCAACCGCTGCTGCACGGGCTGGGCCCGTCCCGCTGGGGTCTGACACCCCCTGGGGTTTGGCTTCCTCCTGCTGGGCATCACTTGGGGTCAGGGCTGGTGCCCAGGGGTCGGGCTGGCTCTGTGGGCACTGCCCCAGGGGCCGCTCCTGTCTCACCACGCTGCTGCCTCAGCCGGCCCCGGGGCCCTCGCCAGGGCTGCTGGAGGCTGTGGCAGGCACCTGGGTGTCAGGGCCCTGTCCCCTCGCACCCTGCCCTGGGCACTGCCATCCCTGTGACCCCCCATGAGGCCGTGTCCAAGGGCCTTTCCATGGCAGGTGAACGACACCAGTTTCCAGCACCTGACCCGCGAGGAGGCCGTGGAGCATCTCATGGCTCTGCCGATGGGCGAGGACATCACGCTGCTGATCCAGAGCAAGCAGGACAGTGAGTGAGGAGCAGAGCTGCTGCAATGCCACAGCCCTTCCCGTCCTCCCCTGCACCCCGTGGGAAGGGACCAGACCACCTTGGTCCCTTGGTCCTTGTGTGCTTGTGTGCTGGGGGTCGGGTCCTGCTGTCCCCTGAGACAGCCACGGGAGAGAAAGCTCCCCAGTGTCCTGCCCCGCAGTGGGGCTGCTGTGGAGGCTCCCAGGCAGCCTTCCCAGCTCCCTCCTCTCCAGCTCCCTCCTCTCCAGCCTGTCCCTCCTCCGCCGCCTCTGCCCCTGACGGCTCCTCTCCCCTGGGCCGCAGTTTACAGGAAGATGATCTCGTCCAACGTGGGCGACTCGTTCTACATCCGGACGCACTTTGACTGGGAGAAGGACGCGCCGTCGGGGCTGAGCTTCGCGCGGGGGGACGTGCTGCACGTGCTGGACACGCTGTACCGCGGGCGGCTGGGCGCCTGGCTGGCCGTGCGCGTGGGCAGCGGCCTGCAGGAGCAGGGCAGGGGCGTCATCCCCAGCCGCAGCAGGTAGGGACGCGCCGGGATGGCCCCGAGCTGAGCAGAGCTGGGGCTGACTGGCCGCTGAGGTGGGGACGTGGATGGTGAGAGCCAGGAGCTGGGGGAGCGGCCGCGGGAAGCGTGAGCCGGTGAAATCCCATCTCAGGGAGCAGTTGCTGCTCCGGTTGCCCACGGTCCTGCTACAGAGAGGCTGCCACGGCCGCATGCGGCCCCTGAGCAGGGGCTCCAGCTTCTGCCCCGCTCCCTTGAGCCGCGGGAGTGGATCCAGAGGCTCTGGGTGCTGAGCCCTTTCCCCTCCCAGGGCCGAGCAGATCGCCAGCCTGGAGCCGGCGCCCAAAGCCGCGTCTGGCACCAACCCCTCCGGGGCACGGGCCGAGTTCTGGAAGCTGCGGGGCCTGAGAGGAGCCAAGAAGATGCTGCGGAGGAGCCGCGAGGACCTGTCAGCCCTCACCAAGCAGGGCCACTACCCGCCCTACGAGAGGGTGGTGCTGAAGGAAGGTTGGGCACCGGCTGCGTCCCCATGTCCAGACCCCCGGCTGCGGGTGCTGGGGAAGGGGTCTCTGCTCTCTCAGGAGCAGCGGGATGGGGACGGGGCTGCTCGCCTGGGCGCTGTGAGCTCTGCCCGCTCCCAGCCTCCCCCAGCCCCTCTGTCCTCCCCACAGCCAACTTCAAGCGGCCGGTGGTGATCCTGGGCCCCATCGCAGACATCGCCATGCAGAAGCTGAGCACGGAGCTGCCCGACCTGTTCGAGATCGCCCGTAAGTGCCCCCATCGCAGCATCTGCAGCCAGACCCCTGCACGCAGGACCTGTGGGAGCCCCTTCCCCACGGCTCTGTCCTGATCCTGCCTCGCTGCTCCCTCCCCGCGACACCCCAACGCCTTCCTGGGCTCATTCTCCCGACGCAGGGTGGTTCCAGCCAGGCCCCAGACACAAACCCCATGTTGAGGGGCAACAGCCCCATGGCCAGGCACAGCCAGACCCAGCCTGGGGCTGCTGCATCCCCCCCTCACACCCTGTCCCTGTGCCCCGCAGCGAGCGTGGCCCGAGATGGAGCATCGTCCAAGGTCATCAAGCTGGACTCGGTGCGGCAGATCGCAGAGAAGGTGAGACCCTCCCCTGGCCCCGGGGCTGGGGGCTGTGCTGGGGGGTCCCGGCCGTGCCCAGCGGGGCTGAGGGCCGTGGGCTGCCCCAGGACAAGCATGCCTTGCTGGACATCACGCCCTCGGCCGTGGAGCGTCTCAACTACGTGCAGTACTACCCCGTGGTGGTGTTCTGCGAGCCCGAGAGCCGCCAGGCCATCAAGGCCATGCGCCAGTGGTTGGCCCCCGAGTCCAAGAAGAGCTCCCGGCGCCTCTACGCCCAGGCCAACAAGATGAAGAAGCACTGCAGCCACCTCTTCACCGCCACCGTCAGCCTCAGCAGCAGCGCCTGGTACGAGGCCATCAAGGACATCGTGAGGACGCAGCAGGCTCAGCCCGTGTGGACGGCAGCGGAGCAGGTCAGGGCTGGGGGAGTCCCGCAGGGCGACGGCGCCGCGCAGCCCCCAGCCCAGGCACAGGTCCCTGCCTCCTCCTCCTCCCAGGCTGCCGTGGCACCCGAGGACAGCCTGGAGCTGCTGGACCCACCCCCCGCAGCCACCTCGGGCTACCTGACCTGCGACAGCCAGGCCAACAGCGACTACGAGGACACGGACGGCGAGGCGGGTGCCGGCACGGACGGCGACGGCGAGGACGGCTGCGAGCAGCCCGGGCTGGCCCGCTCCTCCGAGCCAGCCCCCAGCCACGGCCTGGACGAGCAGGACGGGCCCCCCGCAGCGGTACGAGGGGCTGGGGTGGCACAGGACCCATCCCCAGGGGTGATTCCTGCCCGTGTGGGGCCGGGTCGCATACGGCTGCGCTCCCCAAGGCTGACCCTGCTCTGTCTGTCCCAGGCGCCCGAGCGGCCGCGGCACAGCCAGCGCTACGACAGCATCAGGTACCGGTGCCGGGGCCAGCCGGGGCAAAGCTGCCGGCCCAGGGCTGGGGAGGGGCGCAGGGAGCCCCGGCTGCGGGCTCTGCACCCGCCCGGCCCCGGCTCCGGCAGCACCGCGGCTTCTGCTCCGCAGGGAGTACGAGCACGAGGCCGTGAGGAGGAGATTCACACGGGCCAGGGACGACTCTGACGAGGATGACGGCTACGAGTGGGGCCCTGCTACGGACGTGTAGCAGTGCCCTGGCCCCTGGGCTGGGCTCACTGGTGCCAGGCAGAGCCCGGGACCAGGCTGGGAGAGCTCATCCCCCACCTCCAGCCTCCTTCCCCACTTCTGGCCACGGCCATTGCTACTAGAATAAAAGGGATGTTTTGGTCAGGAGGGGTCTGTCACAGGGCCCAGCTGGGGCTCCCACCACAGCCTCCTCCTTCCCTAAAGCTTTTATTCTTACACCAGCCAAGCACAGTCAGGTCCCCTCTGCCTCAGCCAAGGGGCACTGAGACCTGCTCCCGCTGAGCCACTGCCCCCAGCTCCCCTGGACAGGGCAGCACCGCAGGACCAGGCAAAGGCAGAGGCAGGGCCCAGCTCGGTGCCACAGGTCAAACAGGGCTGAGGCTCCTTTGCACCCCCGCAGAGAGCACAGGGAACCCAGGGTGCTGCTGTCTCCTCACACTTGTGCTGGGCCTGTGCAGCCTTGGGCTCAGCATCATCCCCAACCGGGGAAAGGCACCATCGGTGTGTAAACAAAGAGTGAAAGCACCATCTGTGGTGCCTGGGGGGTGACCTGAGGCAGGGTCCCCTCCCACCAGCATCAGGCCCAGGTGAGGGACAGGCACGGTGAGGCACTGTGAGGTTGTGGGGGGGTGAGGAGAGGGGGAGGAGGTGCCCAAACACAGCACCAGCACCGTGTGCACCAGCACTGCCTGAGGTGGGTACCAGGTCCTAGAGCCTCCCCGTGTCCTGAGTCACTGAAGAGGTGCAGGATGAGGCCTTGCTGCAGCCCTGAGGGGTGCAGAGCCCATCCTGGGCTCCCTCCTGCCCAGCCCCAGGCACGGCTCAGAGGAAGAGGGGCTGCTCCTGGCCGGTCAGCAAGCGGTACGTGGAGGCGGGCATGGTCTTGATGTGGACCTGGGCAGAGAGGTGGAGGGTCAGGGGGCAGAGGAGGCTGGTGAGACCCCGGCCCCCTCTGCCCCACGGCCCCCTCTGCCCCACGGCCCCCTCACCTCGCTGACGGCCTGTGTGAGCATCTGGATGATCTTCTCGTGGGGCGTCGCCACCACGCTCTGCCCGTTGATCTCGATGATGCGGTGCCCCACGCGCACGCCGCCGCGCTCCGCGATGCCGCCGCGCATCAGGCTGCAGATCTGGGGCAGGGAGGGGGAGCTGCTGAGGCACGGCTGTGCCCACCCCAGCCCGGCCAGGCCCACCCGCAGCCCCAGCCCTGGCGCTCACCACGCCGTTCTCCACGCAGAAGCCCAGCTGGTAGCTGGAGTCAGGGCGCCGGATGACGGCCGTGGTGACGGGGGGACAGTGCACGATGCTCAGCGTCACCTCTGTCTGGTGCTTCAGCTCCTGAGAACGAGACGGGGCTTTGTCAGACCCTGGAGAGCTCTTGGGTGTGGGGAGAGGGGCGACGCAGCCGTGGCGCTGACGGGAGGGATGAGGATTATCAGCCTGCTTTCACTGGGGAAACTGAGGCACACACAGACACTGCCCTGCTCACTCCAGCCCAGATGCCCCACTCTGCCCCTGAGGCCACATCGCCCTCACTTTCGGCTCCTTCCTGCCCAGGAGGTACGAGATGCAACAGGGTCCCCGGGGCAGGTACCTCCTTGCCCACCCACCCTCTCCTGGGCAGACCCCACCGTGGCTTTGGCTCATCCCTTCCTCCCAAGCACTTGGAGCAGGAGCTGCTGCAGCCCCCAGGATGGGAACAGCCCCTCCTGCCCCTCTGCCTCCCATCTGCCCCGAGCCCTCGGGGGCTCCCGGAGGCCGTGGGGCTGGTGCCATCCCTGCCCGTGCTGCCCTGCGCCTGGTGCCGCCCCTGCTCACCCGGATGATGCCCTGGCAGGTGGCGAGGGGCAGCCCCACCAGGCTGGTGCCGTTGGCACACATGAGGCGGTCGCCGATGCTGAGCTGCCCCGAGCGCTCCGCAGGGCCCCCGTGCATCAGGTTGGCGATGACCACGGTGGGCAGGATGGAGCCCCAGCCCGACTCCACGATGGCAATGCCCAGGATCTCCCCTTTCTGCTTACGGATGCAGACCTGGGACGGGGAGAAATGGATGGGGAAGGGTCACAGAGCCACAGGGAACACGCCGTGGCCCCTGCACGGGGGTCCTGGGCCCAGTTCTGCAGGGAGCCCCTCGGCTGCTTGGGGGGGCTGCAGAGGAGCCGACACTGAGGTGCTGGCGGGTGCCCTGGCTGTGCCCACCCCTCGCCCTGGCTGTGCCCCCTCCTCCAGAGCAGCTCTTACGTCTTTGCAGTTCTCCTGCCGGGAGAAATGTGTGAGCTCTGCGTTGTGCTGCTCCTGCTCCTCGAGGGCACGGCTGTACTGGCCAGGGCTCAGCTGGCTGGGGTCGATGCTGTTGGCCTCCAGGAAGCGCTGGTAGGCGACGCCGAACGCCTGCCCGATGGCCTGGGCGATGAGCTGGGCCTGGGCAGAGAGAGAGGGGCTGTGTGTGCCCATGGCTCGAGGCCAACACCTGCAGAGCCCAGCACAGGCACCGTGCCCCGGCCGCGCCGGGCTGTGGCCTCACGTCAGCAGAGTGGAAGACGTGGCAGATCATCTTGTAGAGCCGCTTCTCCTCTGCCTCGGAGCGCCGGGGCAGCCTCCGGCGCGCCATCAGCACCACGAGGGAGCCGATGTCGGCGATGTAGGAGATGGTCTGGAGGGAGTGATCCATCATGGCCTCCTGGCAAAGGGCGACATGGCAGAGGCGTTCAGCCCTCGCCAGACACCGGCCCGGCACCCCCAGAGCAGGAAGGGTTTGGGTGCGAGCTCTGTGCCAGCTCAATGTCAGGCACACACGGGGCAGGAACCAGCCCTGTGCTGCATGGCACACACAGCTCCTTCCATCAAGGACTCATCTGTGCCTCTGGGTGCTGCCGGGGCACAGACACAGCTCTGCCATGAAGCAGAAACTAATCCTGAGGCAGAGCCACAGCAGCTCCAAGCTGAGGTTCCCTAGAGCTCAGCCCAGCAGCTCCCCAAGGAGCAGTTTGCATGGGAAGCCTCGTGCTGAGGGAGGGCTGAGGGACGCGACACGTCCCCTCCCAGACACACGTCCCTGCACACCCCTGGGCACATCCCCAATGCCCAAGCAGAGACCCTAAGGCCAGAGCAGATGGTTTCAGCAGCCCCAAAGCCTTGGGGTGCTCGCACTCACCTGCGTGTCGGCCGTCAGCACCTTGATCCTCTGCGTGGACACGAACAGCTCCACGTCCGTCATGGGCTGCGACTCCCCGTCCGGTGCCTGCAGGGCCAAGTGCCAGGGGAGGTCACTGCTGCTGCCAGGACTCCTCTGGGTGCCCGTCTGCAGCTGGGAGGGACCCAAGTGCTGCCCCACAGCCCTGAGGGGCCGGGCCGGCAGATCCCCCGTCCCCCTGCACCTTGATCCTGTCCACGGCCTCCTGAGCCTGCGCCATGCGAACGCTGGTCGGGGGATTCCTCTCAGAGACCAGCTGTGTGGAGCCCAGGTACTTTGCCCCAAAGATCACCCCCTCCAGCAGATCCTCTGGGTCACACGGGCCTGGAACTGAGGCATCGGGGGGGAGGGGAATGAGCAGGGGCCGGTCCCTCTCACTGCTGACAAAGGGGGAACCAACTCCCACAGCCCATCAGCTGCGCTCCCACGCACGGCAAAGCGGCTCAGCCCCTGGCAGCCGGGCCCAGGCATCTCCTGGGGACCATCTCTGAGCCCGGGGCTGCTTCCCCTTCCCCAGGCACACGCTGGCATCCCTCTTTCTCCCTCCCCTGAGCAACCCCGTCCCTGATCCCCGAAGCACCCGCTGTGTGGGTGCAGAGCTGGGCGCTGCCTCCCGCTCTGTCCGGGGTCGGGACCCCGGGGGCTTCTGCTGCTCCAGCACAGAGGAACTTACCCTCCTTGAAGGCCGGGCCAGGGGAAGGGGGTTCCCTGCTCTGTAAAGGAAGGAGAGAGCAGCTGAGGCTGTGCCTGGGATCCCAGGGATGCAGCCACTGCCCGCAGCACTGTGACAGCCGAGGCACAGTGTCCGGGGAGGGGGGGGACACAGTGTCCGGGGGGGGTGTGTGGCACAAGGTTCTGAGGCTGGGGACCCTTTGAGACCCACCCCGAGGAGCACACGGATCAGACAGCCACGAGAGCGTCTCCCCCCCCACATTCAGCCTGTACCGAGGGTCTCGTGGGGGCACCTCAGCAGCACGAGGCCCTGGAAGACCCGAGCAAAAGTCACCCCCGGGCTCCCTGCACCAGCCCCGAGCGAGAGCGGCCGCGCTGACCATCACCCCCCCACCCCCCCCATCCCACCCCGATGCACTCACGGTCGCGCTGCCCCGGGACGGCTGCTCGGGGGCTGCGGCGGGGGGCGGCGACCCCCAGCCCGGCTCCGGATCAGCCTGGAGCACACGGCCGCCCTCGCCGAGCCCCTGCCGGTGCCACCGGCTGCCCGGGCATCCTTCCCCCGCGCTCTGCCGCTCGTCCCGTGCCCGCAGCATCCCCAGCTCGTCGGAGCGGGCCGGGGGGGTGTCGGCGCCGGGCTCGGGCAGCCGCTGCTCCGGCAGGTCCTGGCGGGCGGCCTCGGCGGGCGGGGGGTCGCCGAGGCTGGGCTCGAGGGTCTCGATCCGGGCGAGCAGCCGCCGCAGCTCCGAGGGCTCGTCGTCCTCCTCCTCGGCGCTGCCCGGTCCGGCGGCGGCCGCGGGGGGCTCGTCCAGCTCCACGCCGGCCGGGTGGTCGCCGCCTCCTCGGGGGTCCCCCGAGCCCCGCCGCTGCCCGCCGGGGTCCAGCGGGTCCTGCCCGGGGCCGCAGCCCGGGAGCGGGGCGGGGAAGGTTCCGCCGTCCGTGTCCATGTTGGGCGGCTCCGGGGGGTCGTCGCTGCCGAGAGGGGAAGCGGGTGCCGGGGAGCCCGCGCTGCTGTCCATGGCGGGGCCGGGCCCGTGCGGGGGTCCCGGTGCGGGGGGTCCCGGTGCCGGGGCCCCGGTGTCCCGGTGCCGGGGGTCCCGGGCCCCGGGGCCGGGGGGGGGGGGCGCGGGGGCGGGGGGGCGGGGGGGGGGGCGGGGGGCCTGGGGGGGGGGTCGTGGGGGCCGGGGGGGGGGGGCGCGGGGGCGGGGGGGCGGGGGGGGGGGCGGGGGGCCTGGGGGGGGGGTCGTGGGGGCCGGGGGGGGGGGGCGCGGGGGCGGGGGGGCGGGGGGGGGGGCGGGGGGCCTGGGGGGGGGGTCGTGGGGGCCGGGGGGGGGGGGCGCGGGGGCGGGGGGGCGGGGGGGGGGGCGGGGGGCCTGGGGGGGGGGTCGTGGGGGCCGGGGGGGGGGGGCGCGGGGGCGGGGGGGCGGGGGGGGGGGCGGGGGGCCTGGGGGGGGGGTCGTGGGGGCCGGGGGGGGGGGGCGCGGGGGCGGGGGGGCGGGGGGGGGGGCGGGGGGCCTGGGGGGGGGGTCGTGGGGGCCGGGGGGGGGGGGCGCGGGGGCGGGGGGGCGGGGGGGGGGGCGGGGGGCCTGGGGGGGGGGTCGTGGGGGCCGGGGGGGGGGGGCGCGGGGGCGGGGGGGCGGGGGGGGGGGCGGGGGGCCTGGGGGGGGGGTCGTGGGGGCCGGGGGGGGGGGTCCGGGGGTCCCGGTGCTGGGGTCCCGGTGTCCCGGTGCCGCTTCCGAGCGCCCCCGCGCACGCGCCGCCCCGCCCCGCGCACAAGATGGCGAGACGCGCGCTGCTGCTGCTGCGGGGGCTGCGCGCGGTGCTGCCGGCCCCGGCCCCGGCCCCGGCCCGCGGCTACGCCAAGAAGCCCGGTGAGCCCGGTCCCACCGCTCCCCCCTGTCCCCGGGCCCTGCCCCGTGCCAGCCCGGGCCTCCCGCCGTCCCGTTCCTGCAGCCCCGCGCCCTGAGCCCCGCGTCGTGTCCCCGGGACTGACCGAGCCCCGTCCCCATCTCAGCCCCGCGTCATGTCCCCAGGACTGACCGAGCCCCGTCCCCATCTCAG
>WBNH01007440.1:61656-97221 GCA_013401255.1 Urocolius indicus
CTGACCGAGCCCCGTCCCCATCTCAGCCCCGCGTCGTGTCCCCGGTGCTGACCGAGCCCCGTCCCCATCTCAGCCCCGCGTCGTGTCCCCGGGACTGACCGAGCCTCGTCCCCGCAGCCGTCAAGTCCAAGGGCAAGAACGCGCCGAAGGAGGAGGTGAAGGGGCCGGAGGTGTGCACGGACCCCGCCATGCTCGCCACCCACGCCATGGGGGTCAACTACTTCAAGGACGGCCCCGAGGTGGCCCTGAAGCCCGATTCTGAGTACCCCGCCTGGTACGTGGCGGCCAGGCGCCGGCACGGGGTCCCTTCAGTGCTGCCCGTCCCTCGGACACACAGACGGGTGCAGCAGAGGCGGGAGGCGGCTCTGGGAGGAGGGGAGCTGGTGGGCTGCATCCCTCAGAGCTCCCCAGGGCCGGGAGCAGCCCCCGGTGCCACGATGGGCGAGGGCTCTAGTGCCTGGGCACACGCGGCCGTGGCTCCGGCCCATCCCTTCGCCACCCTGCCGCAGCCTCACAGCCTCCACGTTCACCCACAGGCTCTTTGAGATCCACCTCGGGCCCCCCAAGAAGCTGGAGGAGCTGGACCCCGACTCACTGGAGTACTGGAGGCGGCTGCGGAAGTACAACACGTGGCAGCGCAACAAGCTGAAGAAGGGCAGGAAGCTGTAGCGGGGTCGGGGCAGCTGCTGCCTGTCCCGGGGCTCGCTGTGAATGAGTAATAAACGAGCAATGAACGCCTGGGGGGGGCCGGTGGCTGTTCCTGAGGCCGGGTCTGGCCTGGCAGAGCCCCCGCAGCGTCCCTGGGGCCTCAGCGCTGCCCTGGCTGAGCGGTGCCCGGCACCGCGGCTCCCGCCTGCACTCGCTGCCAGGGGGCTCTTGTCTGACTGGAGCTGGGCTCCAGGGATGAACAGAGCCCGCAGGGTCCCCCCGCGGTGAGGAGGGGGCGATGGGACCCAGGGAGGGGGTGATGGGACTGGGGGCCACCCCATCAGCAGCCCCAGCACCCTGTGTCCTGCACAGGGCCGTGGTAGCAGTGCCGTGGCAGCAGCGCCATGGCAGTAGCGCGGTGGCAGCAGCGCGGTAGCAGCAGTGCCGTGGCAGCAGCGTGGTGGCAGCCGGTCGCCCGCGCTCCGCGGCACAGGAAGCGGCAGAGGAAAGCAGAAGTACGGGGTGTGTGGGAGGAGGGGTTGGGCTGAAGCCTCGTTTCCTCTGCGGGGGGCTCGGCGCGCTGTCGGAGCCGCGGGATGGGGGACTGGAGCCTGCCCATCGGCTCGCTCGGCGAGGATGTGGTGGCACGGCTCTGCCAGCTCCTGGACACCACCATCCGGGGCTGGCGCAGGCTGGCTGAGGTGGCCGGCTGGGAGAAACGCTTCAAGTGCAGGTAGGGGTGTGGGGGGGTCACTCTGGGGGGACTGTCCCCAACCAGGTGACAAAACACACATGGGAACAGCCCTGCCATGGGCTGAGCAATGGGTGTGCGTTCCCCTGGCCACCCCACAGCCGAGTCCCAGGGGGTCCTGTCCCCAGGGCAGTGGGCTGCGGCGCTGAGGGCTGTGGGTGCCTTGCAGTGACGAGGAGCTGGAGATGTGCTCGCTGAAGGTGCTGGAGCCCCACGGCAGCCCCACGGCGTGTCTCCTGCAGCTCCTGGCTGAGCGTGACTGCACCCTCCGCTACCTGCTGGGCTGCCTGGAGAGGATGGGGCACGCTCAGGCCTGCCGCGTCCTCACCAGCGCCGGTACGGGTGGGCAGGGGCAGTGGGGGAACACCTGGGGAGATGAGGGGCAGCTCTTCCTGCTGGGGGACTTGCCCTGGGTAGAGGGGCCCAAGGCAGAGCAGGGTGGGATGAGATGGGATGGGATGTGGGGGTGGGCACTGGGAGATGGGGAGACAGGCTGTGGTGGGACCAGGTGGGGTGGGAGAGAGTACGATGGAGCGGGACAGGACGGGGCTTGGCTGGGATGGGATGGGGCAGGACGGGGTCTCAGCCAGCCCAGGATGGTGTCTCCTCTCCCGCAGTCCAGGACATGATCCACATCACGGTGCAGCCGGAGTCGCAGGTGGTGCCAGAGGGGACGCGGGTGTCCCTGACCTGCTGCGCCACCGGCCCCCCGGGGCTCACGTACCAGTGGTTCTGCGGGAAGCGGGAGGTGAGGCCCCCGGCCCCGGCCCTGGCAAGGGCACCCGGCAGTGCCTGGGGGAGCCCCCGGCTCCTCGGCCCCCTCCTGCCCCGCAGGTGCCCGGTGCCACGGCCCCACAACTGGTGATGGACGCGGCTGCGCTGCCGGGACAGCCCGAGTGGTACATCTGCCGGGTCAGCTGCGGGGCCGCCTTCGCCTTCTCCCGGTGGGCCCAGGTCCGGGTGGAGCGGAGCAGCAGTCCCAGCTCAGGTGGGCTCCGGGAGCTGCATCCCTGTGCTGGCACCCGGCGCGGCTGCGGCTGCTCCCGTGCGGTGTCACTGGCCGTGCTGCCCAAGGAGAAGCCGAATGCCCCGCGTCTCCCTCGTGCCCGCTGGCTCCTGCCACCCACGGGTGCCAAGGGCGAGGGATCTGGGTGCCAGGAGCAGCTCTGCAGAGCTCTGCCGTGGCTGGGTGCTGAGTTTGCTGCCCCCTGTCCCCTCCCCAGCCAGTGGGTACTGCCCGACCATGGCGGGGCTGCAGATCCTGCAGCAGCCGCGGCCGTGCCGCCTGGCCGAGGGGGACACGCTGGCGCTGGAGTGCAGAGCCATCGGCAACCCCCCGCCACAGTACCAGTGGTTCAGGAACCGGCGCCCGCTGGAGGGTGCACAGGGACCTCGGCTCCAGGTATGGAGTGACCCCTGGCACAGCGTGGCACAGCATGACACGGCATGGCATGGTGTGGCATGGCACGGCACAACTGCCCCAGGTGCCTGCTCTGTCTGTCTGCAGGTGGAGCTGGTGACGACGGCCGAGCGAGGCAGCTACTCCTGCCGCGTGTTCAACCTCTTCCACGAGCTGTGGAGCCGGGAGGTGGATGTGGAGATCGGTGAGAGCCCTGGAGAAAGCTCCATCACGCCCTGCCCTGCCTGGCATGTCCTGGCACTGCTCTGCCTCCCAGAACACCTTCCCTGCGGTTTTGGGGGGCTCCAGCCCGTGCCGGGAGCTGCTGCTGTGTGTGGGGCTCCCTGACTCCCCGCTTTGCCACAGGCCCGCAGCTCTTTGCCTCTGGAGGCTCCTGGCAGGAGGAGGATGGAGGTGGGTGAGGGCAGCGCAGTGCTGTGCCTACAGCTGGGCACTGTGGGGCTGTGGCACAGCCTTTCTCTCTTTCCAGGCTCCCCAGAGCGCAGCAGCCCCAGCCAGATGTACGGTAAGAGCCTGCTCAGGAGGGGCCGGTGGCCTTGTGGGGCTGGGACCCCCACGCTCGGCCAGGGGTGCTTTGGGTTCAGCGCTCCGGGAAGGGGAGGGGGGAAGACACCCAGGGCCGGTGTCCCCAGCCACAGCCTCACGTCCCCTCTGTGGGGAAGGCAGCGGGTACGGCAGGAATGTCCCGCTGCAGCCCCAGCAGCTCCCTCCCGTCCCGCAGCCACCGACAAAGTGGCTCTGCTGATCGGCAACATGCGCTACCTGCACCACAAGCCGCTGCGGGCGCCCATGGGGGACGTGCACGCCCTCAGCGCCCTGCTCCGCCAGCTCGACTTCAAGGTGGTGTCGCTGCTGGACCTGTGCAAGGCTGAGATGCAGATGGCTGTCAACGAGTTCCTGCTCCTCCTCGGACAGGGGGTCTACGGTGCGGTGGCAGCCGCCGGGCCGGCTCCAGCCTGGGAGGGGAGGGGGGTGTTGTGCTGGCGGGGCCGTGGGGGTGGCTGGGCTGGAAGCGGGCACTGGCTGCTGAGGGACCAGCTCCCTGCCCCCGCCAGGTTTGCTCTACTACGCTGGGCACGGCTACGAAAATTTTGGCAACAGCTTCATGGTGCCCATCGATGCGCCCAGCACCTACACGTCAGCACACTGCCTGTGCGTGCAGCGAGTGCTGCGGAGCATGCAGCAGCGCCGCACCGGCCTCAACATCTTCCTGCTCGACATGTGCCGCAAGAGGTGACCCGGCCCAGGCCACGGTGCTGCAGCGGGGAGGCCCGGCACAGGGCTGCCCCTGGCACAGCACTGCCCCGGCACAGGGCTGCCCCTGGCACAGGGCTGCCCCTGGCACAGCACTGCCCCGGCACAGGGCTGCCCCTGGCACAGCACTGCCCCGGCACAGGGCTGCCCCTGGACGGGGGTCTGTGGCATTCCCCGGGATCCCAGGCAGGCCCCTGGCTTTGGCAATGCCATGATGGGTGGGCAGTGGGGCAGGGGCAGCCTCTGGGCTCTGGGGTGCCCGGGGAGGGTCTGGGGGGGCGGCAGGTCCTGGCTGTGCCCAGCGGCGTTTCTCTTGCAGGAACCTCAACGACGACATCATCCCGCAGGTTGGGGCACTGGAGGTCACGGCCAACATTGTCTTCGGCTACGCCACGTGGGTGCCCCACAACACCCCCCGGCACAGGCAGCAGGGCTGAGCCTCCCCCCGGCTCAGCACAGGGCCGGGCTCAGCCCCCACCGTGGCTCAGCCCTTTTTGCTCCCCTGTCCTTCCCCTCAGCCCGTGCATCGGCAGCGCTGCTGCCCCTGTCGATGCCAGAGGTGGTGGCTGCAGCCCCCAGCCCCTCCCTGGGCACATGCCCACAGCCCTGCTCTGCTCTGGGCAGCAGATCAGTAATTAAGCCCCGAGGCTCCTCAGGAGCACGGGGATTTGGGGTGACACTGCTTTAAGCCTCCAGGATGTGGCTGCAGCTCCCAGCTCTCCCCAGCATGGTGGCCGGGCTGGCAGGTGGGAGCGGGGAGAGCCGTGGGCACCCGGCCATGACTTCCCCAGTGTTGTGGCTGCGGTGGCACCGGCTCCCGCGGTGGTGATGGAGCTCAGAGCAGGGCTGACCCCTGCCCCCTGCCCGCAGGTGCGCAGATGCTGAGGCCTACGAGCTGAGCCAGGGCGAGCTCTGCAACGGCATCTTTGTCACCTTCCTCAAGCGCTGGCTGCTGCAGGACGAGAAGATCACGGTGCTGCTGGACAAGGTGGCTGAGGGTGAGTGGGGAGCAGCGGGGGACAGCAACCCCCCCCCCGGCAGCCCCCGCTGACCCCCGCGCCCCCCGCAGACATGGGCACGCTGGAGATCACGCGGGGCCGGCAGGCGCTGGAGCTCCGCAGCAACCTCTCGGAGAGACGAGCCCTGACGGACCCCATCCGCCCCCCGGCTCAGGACGAGTCCTCTGCCAGGAACCTGCAGTGGGCCAAGGCTCATGGTGAGAGCAGCGGCCACCACCTCAGGGTGGCACCGGCAAGGGGGTCGGTGCGAGTTGTGGCCAATCCATCCGGAGCTGGCACCGGGAGCAGACGGGGAGCTGCGGGAAGAGGCCGTGGGCAGCACACGCCGGGTGTCTCGCCGCTGTCCGTGCTGCGGGTGACCCCAGGGGTCGGCTCACCCGTGGGTGCAGCCTGGGGTGCACCGGAGGGTCCCACTCCCCGCTCTCCGTCCCATCCCCAGTCCTGCCCGAGAGCCGACACCTCCGCTTCGACTGCGGCGTCACCGTCCAGTTGGGCTTCGCCGCCGAGTTCTCCAACATCATGATCATCTACACCCACGTGGTGGCCGCCCCCCAGGACATCGCCAAGTGCGAGGCAAAGCTCACCGACATCCCCGAGGTGGGGGCAGCGGGGGCCGGGGCCGTGCTGGGATGGGGGGAACGGGGGTGGTCCCGTGGCTGGATGCTGTCTGTGGCAGGAGCTGGACGTGGACCTCAAGTGCACCAACAAGGAGAGCCCGGAGGAGGTGGGCAGCCCGCTGGCACCCACCTGGAGCCTGGGCCACCCGTCCTGCTGCCTCTACAGCCGCCTCTGTGGCTTGCAGAAGCTGCGGGTAAGGGACACAGGGCATACAGGGTGGTCCCAGGGGTGTCTCAGGCACGGCCATGGCGCAGGATGGGTGCCCA
Source organism: Urocolius indicus (assembly GCA_013401255.1). Lineage (NCBI taxonomy): Eukaryota > Metazoa > Chordata > Aves > Coliiformes > Coliidae > Urocolius > Urocolius indicus. Next base: position 67,633 of record WBNH01007440.1, read on the forward strand.
TGGCTCAGGACGGGTGCCCATGGCCCGAGGCAGGTGCCCACACCGCTGTTGCCCCTGCAGCAGGAGCTGGTGTTCACCGTCTGCCTGCAGTACCACTACCGGGGCATGGATGAGTTCGTGGAGGAGAGGCGCACGGTGAGCGTGGGGAAGCCGCTCATCGCCAAGCTCAACCTGCGGCTGGCGGCCACCCCCTCCCCACCCGAGAGCCCCCCCCCCACCTCTCCCCCCGGGAGCTGGGGGGCAGCGGGGAGCTCCTGCGTCAACACCCCTGAGGAAAACCTGAGCCCCGAGGTCCCCGGTGCCCAGGGCCTGTAGATGGGCAGCGCAGACCCCTGGCACCGCCATCCTCGGGGCAGGAGGTGAGGCCTTTCCTGGCCTGTGCCAGGGGATATGGGGGCCGCTGCCTGGCACAGCCGGGGCTGGTGTGGGGAATGGCAGCTGAGTGCTGCCCCGTGCACACAGCTCTGCCACTGCTGGCTCCATGTGCCAGCCCCACGTCCCCGGGCATGGCACTGCCAGCCCCATGTGCCCTGGCACGGCTCTGGCAGCCCCGTGTGCCAGCTCCACAGCCCCTGGCACGGCTCTGCCAGCCCCGTGTGCCAGCTCCACAGCCCCTGGCACGGCTCTGCCAGCCCCGTGTGCCAGCTCCACATCCCCTGGCACGGCACTGCCAGCTCCATGTGCCAGCCCCATGTCCCCTGGCACAGCTCTGCCAGCCCCACATTCCTCTGTGCCAGCCCCATGTACCCTGGCACGGCTCTGCCAGCCCCGTGTGCCAGCTCCACATCCCCTGGCACGGCTCTGGCAGCCCCACGTTCCTTTGTGCCAGCCCCATGTGCCAGGACATGGCCAGGGGCAGAGGGCCAGGCCCCAGGGCTCAGCCCTGGCGAGGCGTCGCGCCGGGGCAGCGCCAGGTTCATTCAGGCCTGGGAGAAATAGAGAGAAATAAGCAGATTAGGGGGCAAATCCCACAGGAGGAGATTAGAGGGGGTGGGAGCAGGGGGGCTCCTACTCTGCCACGGGGGTCTGGGAGAACCCTCCCCAGCACTCCCAGTAGCACCCAGTACAACCGCGGGTGCAGGACTGTGCCAGTCCCACCCTGGCAGGGAGTGGTTTCAGGACGGGATTGGGATGGGGAAACAAGGAGGGGCAAAAATCCCTCTTGGGTTGATTTTTCCCAGCGTGGCCCCAGGAGGCTCTTCGGGGTCTCGGCCAACGCCGGGGGCTGAGCCGGCAGCACCGACGCTTCCGCGGCCTCGCTGTGGCCCAGCAGCATGGCCCGGGGTGCCCGTGGCGGGGAGGGGGCTGCGACCCCTTCTGTGAGGGTCCCGCCACCATCCTCTGAGGCCACTGGTGCCCCCCATGCAAATGAGCTCATCTGATGATTCGCAGAGACCCCAAACCCAAGGAGCCGCGGCCCGTCCCGGGGCCTCTCGGAGCCGCTGTTTGGGCAGCAGTCGCCGGGGCTGGGGGAGAGTCTGGGGGGGGCACCCTCGCCCCAATTAGTGTGTGATCAAACGGCCTGGGGGTGCCGACCCCCCCCTCTCCACTCCAGCCGCCCTTTGTTGGCGCTGGGGAGGCCGAGGGGTGCCCCGGGCTGGCGCCAGCGCTGGCGCTGATGTCATGCGAACGCCGCAGCGCCTTTGAGCGCGGCCCAGCCCTGGATCAAACCCCATTACTTCCGCGGCCGTTGCTGCTTTATGTGTCTGCCCGAGCGGCCGCGGCCGCCGCTTCCCCGCGCCCGCCCGTGAGCGGCCGCGCCATCGATTATGCGTTTAATGGGTTGTTAAAGGTTTAATTGTCACTAACGAAGCAGACGGGCAGCGGCAGCCGGGGGACGGGGGACCAGGAGAAGGGTCTCGCCAGGGTCAGTGCCTCGCCTGGCCCAGTGGCACCGCTGCCGTTCCCACCCGACCCCACGGCTCTGGGGACGTCAGAGCCCGGGCTGGGGCTGCAGGAGCGGGGTGAGACCCTCGTGGGGGGGCTGTGGCTGGGGGAGCTGGTGCTGAGCAGGGTCTGGCCCATGGGGACACGGGGGGACGAGGCTGCCCCAGCAGAGCCCCAGTTGGTGGCTGTTGTCAGGTCCAAAGCGGGGAGATTCCCTGAGGAAACGTCTCGTTGTGGTGGGGAGAAGGCTGGTGCTTTGCCCCGCATGCCCAGGGGCACAGCAGGGACTCGAGGCACACCAGGACACGGGGCACCCACTCGCCGAGGGCTGAGCTCCCGGCTCTCGCTCCCTGGGCTGTGCTTCAGCTCCTCAGAGCCGCTGCAGCTCAGGCATCTCTGCGGGGCCGGGCTGGCCCTCGACCCCAGTGTGGGGGTGCTGGCACTGCCCTCCCGGGGCTGCAGAACCACGCTGGGAACCCCCAGGGCTGTGGCAGCTTCCCACTGCCCCCCTGCTCCCACGTGGCAGGAACCGATGGTGAGGGGCAAAGCAAGGCTTTGGAGCTCCCAGCCAGCCTGGCCGGGGCCGCGGGTCCAGCTGCTGCCCACCCTGCCAGCACCGTTACGGCAGCTTTGGCCACCAACATGTGTCTGGGTGGGCACTGCTGGGGGCACTCAGGCTGGTGGGGAGTGGGCGAGGGGTGGGCACGGAGCCGCCTGTGTCCCGTGGCTGGGGCTGGGCCAGGGCAGTCACGCCTGGATCCAGCCCCGGCCCCATGCACAGGGCGGGAGGGATGATGCACAGGGGCAACGCTCCCACACCCCCGCCAAGCTCCTTCCCCACAGAGGCTCCACGGCCCCAGCGCTAACGAGGGGCATCGCTAACGAGGGCCATCGCTAACTAAGGGGCAGGTCCCACTGCAGCATGCGGCAGCCGTTCAACTGATCTCTTTACTCACACACAACCCTCTCTCCACCGGCACAACCAGCGCCGTGCGCCTGAGACCGTCCTCCCACGCCCTCCCTACGGAACTAGAGCCCTTCTGATCGGTTTTGTTTAACTCTGCAGCATTAAAAAAAAATCAATAATAATGGGGAGAGGTGTGGGGAAAGGAGGTGTCCGGCGGGGGGGGGCCTGGTGGCACGGAGGGATGCCCAAGCCTTGGCCAAATCCTCAGCCAGAGCCGGTGAGGCAGAGGAGCTGTGGGCGGCTGCCGGGGTTTTCCCCGGCCGTGGCGTCCCGCCGGCTCCCCGGCTTGCTCCCTTGCCCCTGGCAGTGCCAGCTTGGCGGGGGGATGCAGCCTGGCAGCCCTGCCCTGCACCGGCTTTGGTCCTGCCGGGCATCTCACTGCCAGCCCCTCGCCTGGCCCAGAGCCGAGCCGGCACCACGGGCAGGAGCTGCGGGCCAGAGCGGAGCGTTCATCAAATGGGCTGCCAGGTCTTGTCGATGGTCTGAATGTGCTCCTTGGCTTTCATGCGGAGCGAGGCGATGCTGGAGCTCCTCTGGTCCACCTCCTCCAGCGGGTACTTGTCCACAAAGGTGGTGCCACACTGGTAGGGCGCAGGGGCCATGGGCTGCATGCCCTGCGCCATCGCCGGTGCGCTGCTCAGGAAGGAGTGCCCGCCGTAGGGCGGCTGCAGCGCCTGGGGGGCTCCCATGAAGCCGGGGATGCTGTGCACTGTGGTGGCACCGGAGATGGGGGACGTCAGCCACGGGTCGAGCGGCAGCGAGTTGCTCATGGGCCCCACGTTGGGGGTCATGGGGGGCCGGTTGAAGGAGAGCACGGGGGTGTCATGGAGCTTCATGGAGCTGGCCTCCATCTTCTCCTGCCGCCTCCACTTGGCTCGCCGGTTCTGGAACCAGACCTGGAGGTGAGAGCCAGGGTGAGCTGTGCCTCCGGCAGCAGGACGGTCCCTGTGGCCCTGCCCCTCCTCCACGCTCCCTACCTGCACGCGGACCTCCGGCAGGTTGACCTTCATGGCCAGCTCCTCGCGGCTGTACACGTCAGGGTAGTGGGACTTCTCGAAGGCGCGCTCCAGCTCGTGCAGCTGGTAGGTGGTGAAGGTGGTGCGGTTCCTGCGGTGCTTCTTCTTGGGCTGCTCCTCCTCGGCGGCTGGCGGGGTGCCCTCGCCGTCCCCCGGCTTCCGCAGCTCGCCCAGGTCCCCCTCGCACTTATTCAGGAACATGGCGGCACCTGCGAGGGGACGGGGGGGTTACCCGGGGCAGGGGACAACGGCCCCCCCAGAGCCACCCCCAGCCGGGGCCAGACGGATGGGCTGGAGATGGGGCGGCCCCAGAGCAGGTTATGCAAAGGCGTAATCCTCTCTGCAGCGTGTGATCCGAGGGCTGTGGTGTCCCAGGGCCTGACCCGGGCTCTGGGGGACAGGTCCCACGCGTGGCTGTGCCGTGGGACGTGCCCAGACCAGCGCCCAGCCCCAGCTGCAGCCAAATGCCACCTAAAGCAGAGGATCATGGGCAAGTGCCATCACTGAGAGCCCAGCCAAGGGGGCATCAGGCACGGCCGGCTCCCTGCTGCCAGCTCAGCCCCCCACTGCCCTCTCAGCCCCCCACTGCCCTCTCAGCCCCCCACTGCCCTCTCCTCTCAAGCCCAGCCCTGAGCCGCCCCATGACCCACTGTCGGTCCCCAGGTGCGGCCGCAGTGACCCAGCACCGGCCCCTGGCTAAGAACCTTCTTCCCTGTGCTCAGAAGCGTTTCCAACCCAGCAACATTTCATCTTTAAGCTTTGTATCTTCCCGTGGTGTTTGCTGGGATTAGGGGTCCCTGCCGACCGTGGGGCTGAGGCAAACGTGGAGTGGGGCAGAGCCGAGGGGAAGGGTCTGTGCCATGTGCCCACTGCATGCAGCGTTTGCAGCGTGTGTGTGTGTGTAGAGTGCAGCGTCATGTGCACAGGCAATGTCTGCACCTGCAGCACACGGGGAGCAGCGTGCAGTGGAGCTCAGCACGTGTGCAAGGAGTGCAGCGTGTGCAGGGCATGTGTGGTGTGTGGGCACCATGGAGCTGTGCAGAGCAGCGTGTGCAGCGTCTGCGTCCTGCAGTGCAGCGCAGTGCATACAGCAGGTGCCATGCAGCACCGTACATGCAGCAGGCGCAGTGTCTGTGTGCACAGCACGTGCAGCACCCTCGCTGTGTGCAGCATGTGCCTGTGTCTGTGGGTGCTTTGCCCGGTGCGGCTGCAGCATGCTCAGAGCACGTGCTCCAAGCATGCAGCGTGTGCTCTGGGTATGCAGCATGCACAGTGCAGAGTGTGCAGCGTGTGTAACAGCATGTGCCATGCAGTGTTGCATGCTCAGCGTGTGCAGTGCATGCAGGGGCTGTGTGCAGCATGTGCCCCACACGTGCAGCACAGTGCACGGTGTGTGTGATGCCATGACGAGCTGCAGCCCCTGGGACACTCCCTGGGCCCAGGGAGATCCCCCTGCCCCAGCCCTGAGCTGCAGCCTTGGGGAGCCTCAGGGGAGCCGTGAGCTGGGGCAGGGTGCTGGGTGCTGCCCCTCGGGGGGGCCTGGGCAGGGGCAGTGGGTGCTGGGGGGAGCAGGGGCCCCATTGTCACCGTGTGAGCGTCGCGGCGTGTCCCACCCGCACTCACCCGCTTCTCATTTGCGCAGCTCCGCACCTGCAAGGAGAGGGGAGAGGGGGTGAGCACCCACAGCCCCTCTGACCCCACAGACACAGAGCCCCTGCCTGCAGCACAGACCCCCTGGGGACCCATCAGAGCTCCTGGCTGCCCTCCCAGCCACGTCCCGCGGTCCCACAGTGCTGGGGAGGGGCTGGGGGCAGCTGGAGCAGCGGGAATGGGGCGATGGGTGCCGGGAGAGGGAGGAGAGAGTCCTCGAGGGGAGACTGAGGACAAAATGAAGCAAATGGGAGAAGTTGGGCACCAGCAGGGACAGGGACAAGGTGCCATGATGGAGCTCAGGGCCAGGGCTGGGGGCAGCTCCCATCGTCCCTCTCCCTCGACCCCGTCTGAAAGCAAAGGAGGCTTAAACCCCCCAGAAGGGGAGCGAAGCCCGGCATGGGGGCAGGAACGTGGCACCAGCAAAACAGCCAAAGAACGGCAAAAGAACCAAAGAACAGTGAAAGAAGCAAAAGGAAGAGCAGCCAAAAGCCTGAAGAACGGGAAACAGCCAGAGCAGGAGCGGCGGCAGCACCAGACCCCGCGGGATGGGGCTGTGAGGGCCAGGACCCCCCTGCTCCTCCTCAGCCTGGCCGGGTCAGCGCTGTCCCGGGACACAGAAAGGGGGGTCCCTGCTGGGTTCAGCCACCTCACGTCCCTGTGCCCTGGGAAGCGGCCCCGGGAGCCTGGACCCGGCGGCAACACGGGCGCAGCCGCCTTCCCGCGCCCGTCAGACATTTTCCTGCAGCACCGTCACCCTGGGGCCGGTCTCTGGGTGTGAGCCCTTGAGCTCTCAAACTGCTGCAGGAGCCACCAGGACCCGCTCCGCGGGAGCAGTTTTGCCCCGTCCCCTCAATGCCCCGAGGTTTACCGGGGGGCTGCCGGCCATGGGGAGGGGACACCCCAAAAGGCGACAGGAACGGCCCCAGGGCCTGGCTGAAGGGGGTGAAATGACCCCAACCCTGTGCTGGAGAGCAGCAAAGCATCGGGATGGGCGAGGGGGCTCCCCGGCAGCGGGGCAGAGGCGGCAGCCCCGGGACAGCCCCGAGACAGCTCTGGGACAGCCCCGGGACAGCCCCAGGACAGCTCTGGGACAGCCCTGGGACAGCTCTGGGACAGCCCTGGGACAGCCCCGGGACAGCTCTGGGACAGCCCTGGGACAGCCCCGGGACAGCTCTGGGACAGCCCTGGGACAGCTCTGGCTCCGTGGCTCCCGGCTCTTGGGCCTCAGGAGCCCGTCCGGGTGCCGGGACCGTGCCCTCGGGCTCAGGCTGCCGGGGACACGCGGGTGGCTCCTGCCCCCAGCCCCAGGACCGGTGATGCTGCCGGGTGCCCACTCCCGAGCCCCCAGCCCACGGTGCCAGCCCCGGCCCAGCCCAGGACACCCGCTCCCTGTCTCAGCACCTTCCCGGCGCTTCCTCCCGCGGCGCAGCGGCGGCGTTACCTGCTGGGCCCAACGCGGCTCTCCCAGGAGTATTTAAACTTTGCCAGTCCCTCCTGGGAACCAAACAAGCGGCTCAACCTCACCAATCTCGCAGCTTTGGCAGCCAAAGTTGCCTCTAGTCTTCTTATTTGTCACAGAACCGCCACGCTAAGGCTCGGGAGAATCTTTATTTAGTGTTGCAGATGTCACCAAGGCACCGCAGATTGGAAATGAGTCCAAAGGATTAGGACGAGGTTATTAATTGGAGGCCTTCCCCTTTAAGAATGATTGACAGTTACTTTCTGGACAAGTAATTGCTCTAAATGTCCCCCCAGCGCGGGCCCGGGGGGGCGGCGGCGGACAAAGCCCCGAACTGCCTTCCCCACTCAGATTGTCTCCCCACAAAGGCGTCCTGCTGCAGTTTGCCGTGTAATCCCCTCATTACGGGCGAGGAGAAAGAATTAGAACCAGGGGGAGCGGAGAAGAAAGGCCACGGGCAGGGGGAGGGGGAGGGTTCCCTTCAGCTGCGGAGCCTCTGCCCCGGGATGGGGTCTGGGGCAGCACCCCGAGGCTTGGCCAGGGGGATGCGGGGTGGTGGGGCCACGGCATTGGGGGATGGCGAGAGTGGGGTGAGGGCACGGGCGGCCCCACGGGGTCCCGGTGATGCCGCCGGCAGAGCCCAGACGGCCTGGGGACCGGCGGTGGGGCCGGGTGTGAGCATAGGAGTGAGAGCCAGAGACGGCCATGGCGTGTGGGGATGGCCACGGGCTGTGGGGTCTGGGCACGGGGACCAGCCCCAGCGACAGAGCTCCCTGGACAGCCCTGGGGACCTGGTGGGGACACTGGGCACGGGGAGCAGCCGTGGGGAACGGAGAAGGGACCTGACAGGGGACCAAGCGTGGGGATGCCCTGGGCATCAGGCACTGGGCACAGCCCGGGGCTCAGAACAACCCATGGACAAGGGACTGGGCAGGGGCCGGGCATGGGGACACCCTGCGGGGCCTTGCTGTGGGGTCTGGTGCTGGGGCCCGTCCCTGGGGCTGCTCATGGGTCCCGTCTGTGCGAGTGTGGGGCAGAAACACCATCCCTCTGCTCCCCACGCCTGCTGCACCCCGGGATCCCGGCCAGGGCACCACGATGGGGGTCCTGAGGTGCTCTGGGTGGGGGATGCCCGGTGCTGCCCATCCCATGGGGTGGGTTTTGCCCTTTTCTTCCTCATTTCACTTTTACTTTCTCCAAAAAGCCTCTTCCTGCCACCTGCGAGCGCTGCCGCCCCCGGCCGCCGTCTCGGCTCCCTCCCACTCCTTCCTCCCCTCGCGCTTCCCCTTTCCAGCAGCAAATGTCACGCCGGGTTCCCAGCCCCTGCCCCATGCCAGCGGCTGCTCTGTGCCCTCCCCACCGGAGCTCACGGCCACCTCTGCTCCTGGTTTGGGCCACGAGGCCATTGTGTCCCCCCCAACCCTCCCGGCTGCCTGACACCTGACGCTGCCCTGGGGATGGAATGGCACCAGTGAGCCGTTATCCCGTGGCCAGCACGCTGCCAGCCCAGGGACAGTGTGCCACTGTCTGGGGACACTGTCCCACCTCCCCAGCACCAGCACCAGGGGATGTGGGTGGGTGGGACGTCCTCGGGCTCAGGGACGATGTGCAGGGCCGGGGTTGCCACAGGCTGCTGGACTTGCAGCTCCTGCCATCACTGGCAACAGCAGCAGACGTGGGAGCCAAGTCTCCTGCTGCAGTGGCCCTCGGTGGCTCTCCCCAGGGTGGTCCTTGGCCCCGGCGGGCACAGGGAGCTGCAGTCACGCCAGGGTTTGGGCAGAGGGGCTGCCTGGCCTGGGTCTGCCGGCCAGCCTGGGCCCGTGGGCTGCCCCGAGGTGTTGGCTCGCCCGGGGAGGCTGGCAGCCTGATTTGCCAAATGATTATAATTGCCTTTTAGGAGCAGATAGCAAATTGATTTGCTTCCTCGCCCAAGGCCCGTAATCGCTTCATCACTTTAAAATATTAATGCTACACTTCTTTGCTAGTTTCCCAATTACCCTAATTGAAGGCAAATTGGTTAAGAAGGTGCAATGCAGAGTATCAGGGGGTTTAGTTCACTCAAATGACAGTTTTAAACCTCCCTAATCCTATTAGCGGGCAAAGCTGCTAACGCTTAGAGACGCTGCGTCAGCTTACCGGGGCGGTGGGGCCGGGCCGGGGGTCGGGCCGGGGGGCGGCCGCAGCCATCGCCGCACGTGACCAGCTCGGCCCGGATTTATCACTTTTTTAGTTCATTAAGAGGCCTTGGCAGGGAGGCGGCAGCGGTGACCCAACAGGGTGCGGGGCGGGAGGCAGGTGGTGGCGAGGGGGGGGTGGCACGATTAGACACAGACCTGGCGAGGGTCCTGACCCGAATCCCAGCCGGCGCCGGGAGCCCCCGCACAGCCCCCTGGCAGCACCGTCGTGGAGGGACAGGGTTGAGGGGCTGTGGCAGGGACCACAGGGACCTGGGTGGGTGACATGGATGGCCCCATCCCATATGGCACTGGTGGAGGTTTGCGCCCAAATCTGAGACTTTGCCAGTTCTGCAGAAAGGCAGCAGAGGGGGTGGCAGTGGCAGCGACAGCAGGGACGATGTGGCCAGCTAACACGAGCAGACTCCAGGAGACAACCCTGACCCTCGGCTGGTACCGGGTGGGGTGGGTGCCCTGGGGCAACCTCAGGCAGCTCAGGCACTGAGGGACCCCTTGGCCGGAGCTCAGGCACTGAGGGACACCCTGGCCGGAGCTCCCGTAGCTCCCGGGGGCCGGGCCCACTGGCTCTCGCGGTGGTGCCGTGACCCAGCTCCCGCCAGCCGCGTGGGCCCCGGGCACTGCGGCCGCTGTGGGCAGCCAGGGCAGGGCCGGCCCCGCAGCCCTTCCGGAGCAGATGGCCCCGGCGTGGGGAGGCCGAAGGCGGCTCAGCGCGTCCTTCCTTTCAGCGAGCGCAGCGTGAGGCCCCGGCGCTCGGGCGCCGGCGGGGAGCTGCCGTGGGGGCCGGCACCGCCGCACATTTTACAAGGGTTCAGCGAGCTTAGTCCTCGGGGACAGGCGACTCAGGCAGATTAGACCTCACTAAAATAGGCAGGTATTAGTGATCTCAGCAGCCCCCAGCCTTCCGGCACGGCAGCCGTGGCTAAGCCAGTGCCGCTGCCGAACACCCAGGAGCCGGGAGCAAGTGCCCAGAGGGCCCGGCCAGAGGGACCCCTGTTCGGGCAGGGGATGCCCAAGGGCAGGCACAACCCCCTGCCAAGAGACACCCGGACGGCACAACCCCGTGCCAAGGGATGCAGCCGTGCCGGGTGCCGCTGCAGTGCAGGGAGCTGGGTCACCGTCCGAGCGTGGGGCTGCTCAGGGGCAGCTGCTGCAGCGGTGTCAGCGTGTGCCCCGTCTCGGGCACACCAGGGGTACAGAGGAAGGTGAGGATGCTGCCAGCAAATGCTGCCTTTATTGAGCCAAGCAGTGTGTGAGGCCCCGGGGATGGTTCCTGGGGGTGACAGAGCCTCAGGGACCACCTCCCACCCTCCCGGGGGGCTCAGAGCACAAAGGGGCTGGGCCAGCACATGCTGGGGGGGGACTTGGGTCCTGCACCCCACCAGACAGACCCACAGAAGTCGCAAGGAATGGTTTCAGAGAGGAAAATCCACCCCACACGTGTACTGGGGACTCTTCCCCCGGTGACGGCTCCGGTGGCTCCCGGGGCTGCAGTGATGCTACATCAGGGCACATTTGTCCTTCAGCCCGTCGCCGCTGCCCAGCACACGGCCCCGCAGCGCCGGCAGCTCCAGCTCCCGCAGCTTGCTCAGGAACGCGAAGGCTCCGGCGCCGCCATCCTCCTCTTCCTCCTCCTCCTCCTCCTCCTCGCCGTGCACCATGGCAGCCAGCTCCTGCGGCAGCTCCACCGCGCCTCTGGCCATGTGCAGCTGCACGTTGTCCCGCTCGTCCTGCGGGAGGGAGGCGGGACCGGGGCTGTGAGCAGACCCCCAGCCCCCCCCCCCCCCCCCCCGGGGATGTTCGGGGCCATCGGGGCCCTGGGGACTGGACGTGGGACTGTCGGGTGCCGGTGTGAGGACGGACAGCAGCCGTTTGCTGCCCTCTTCAGGAACCGCCTCCCGTCCCAGGGACATCTGGCGGCCCCGGGGTCGGGGGGTCGGGGGGTGTCCCTGTGCCTTACCTGAGCCAGGTGGTACTTGTCCCGCAGGTGGATCCGCAGCGTGGCCCGTTCAGCCTTCCTCTGTGCAAAGGCTTTGTCCCGCTCCATCCTGCAGCAGCCGGTGTCTCCATCAACCCCTGATGCCCCCCGGACCCCCCTCACGCCTCCCAGACCCGTCTCATGCCCCCTGGACCCCCCTCACGCCTCCCAGACCCGCCTCACACCCCCTGGACCCCCCTCAAGCCCCAGCACTGCCCCGGGGCTCCGGCAGCACACGATGTGCCACCCCCGGGCTGGGGGACAGGGGGATGCAAAGGTCCGTGGGAGGGTTGCAATGGGGGGCAGGGGCCACATCCTGCCCTTCCCAGCACCCAGGTTGGTGTTGCTGGAGGGACTCGCTGCTCCCGTGGCCTCTCGGCTCCCAGGTGCTCAGTCACCGGGTCCCCACAGCACCCGCACCCGGGGCTGGGACCTTCACGCAGTCCCGGGCTGGTCCCTGTCACCCCTCAGCTCCAGGGGTGCTGGGCTGGCACCAGACCCCCCCGTTCCAGAGCACTGACAGCCCGGTGCCCCCCGTCACCTGCGGAGCACTGAGCCCATCCCAGCCCCACATCAGCCACAGAGACCCCCATGCAGGGGGAGAGCTGCGGGGGGCACCCACTCTGCCCCTGCCCCTGCCCCTGCCCCTGCCTGTCCCACTTGGGGCAGCCCAGCGAGGGGGGATGCCGAGGAGCCCCCAGCCCCAGCAAAGCCTTACTTCTCCTCCAGCAGCGCCCGCTGGTACTCCTCAAACTCCTCACGGGTCATGCCCTGGGGCAGCGCCGCCGCCTTCCCGTCCTTGGGGGGCTCCTGGGCCGGCTGCGCCTCACCCCCCTGGAAGCTCCTCATGGCAGCTCTGAGGAACGCGGCCATGGGTGGGCGGCTGAGGCGGCCCCGTGCCCGCGGGTCCCTGCCCCGGCCGGCGCCTGCAAGGTCAGCGGGACCGGCTGCCCCGGGGCTGCGGATCAGGGCTGGATTAAGGCATTAGGAGGGGACGCCACAGCACAGGGGTGGGAAGACCTTCCCGTGCTGCTGGCTGCACCCACGGGTGCTCGGGGCGGAGGTGGAGCAGGGGACAGCAGGGAGCTGCCCCACGAGGGCAATGGCGGGGTGCAACGAGCCCCCAAGCCCCAGCACACGCCGGGTTGGGCTGAAAGGGTCCAGAGGGAGGGCAGGACCCCCAGAGCCCTGAGCTGTGGGTACCCAGAGCCACGAGCACAGCGGGGTAGGAGCGGCAGGAGGTTGGTGCAGGGCCGATGGGAGAGGATTGGCCCCCAAAACCCCAACTGAGCGTCAGAGCACCGTGAGGAGGCCGCAGCACGGGCACACGTGGCCCCATTCGTCCCACCCCGAGGTCTCGCGATGGCAGCGCCGGGACCTCCCGCTGCCAGAGGCACTGGGGGATCTACACACAACAGCTCCCATGGACCCTGGCTGAAAGGACACCCCTCCTTTGCACACAGCGGCCCCGGGGGCTGGAGATCTCGGTCCCCTCAAGCCTTTGCTGTGCTTTGCCAGGCCCCAGGGGAGGGACCGGCCTGGAGGCTTCGAGACACCGCTGCACTAATTGCTTTGGTTTAATGAACAAGCCCAAATCCGCGTGGTGTAGCTGACAGTGCCCGGCGGGGCCCGAGCCCGGGAGCGGGGCCACGCTGGGTCTCGCCCTCACTGAGCAGAGATGTCCTGCCCTGCCCTGCCCTGTCCTGTCCAGCCGTGGCAGCTCCGAGGGACCCACCGTCTGCACCCGCCGAGCCGGAGGTGTTGGGCATAGCCGCGCTTGGGGGCTGCTCAGGAGACAGACCCCATGGGAACCTTCTCAGGGCTGTGTGGTGGGAAGGACCCGTGCCAGGGTGGAGAGAGGCTGCTGCCTCTTTGCCATTGTCCCAGGGGAGGTGAGACCCCTCCAGCTGCTGCCCCATCTCCACTGGAGAGAGCAGCATCAGGAGCCACTCCTGGCCCGGCCACCCCTTGCCGTGATGTTCCCAGCCCCGGCAGGTCCATGGAGCTCTGGCTACAGGTCCTGGGAGAGGGACCAGGGTTAAACATCCCTCAGGTGCTTCAGCTCCTTCTGCAGCTTCTCGGTGAGCTTCCTGAAGGACGGGCGCTTGCCCGGCTCCAGCTCCCAGCAGCTCCGCATCAGGGCGCAGACGGCGGGCGGGCAGCCCTCGGGGGGGTCCATGCGGTACCCCTGCTCCACACGCTCCCTCACCTCCCGCAGGCTCTGCAGGGTGGACAAGCCGTCTGGGAACCTCTTCCCCAGCCCAGGGGACAGCGGGACGCGCTGTGTGTGACCTGCCCTGGCCTGGCACTCACCAGCTTGGGGTAGGGTGCCCGTCCGAAGGAGAAGGTTTCCCACAGCAGGATCCCGTAGCTCCACACGTCCGACTTGGAGGAGAATTTCTGCAGTGGGGGCAGGAGGGACCCCGAGGGGATGAGCTGCTTTGGCAGGACCCCCCATCCCCTTCCCACCATCACTCACGTTGTGTTTCAGGGCTTCTGGGGCCGTCCACTTCACGGGCAGCAAAGTGGCATCAGCACCCTTGGGATTGACGCGGGCCAGGCCGAAATCGCTCACTTTGGCCACGTTCTCCTCAGAGATGAGGATGTTGCGGGCAGCCAGGTCCCTGTGCACCAGCTTCTTGGACTCCAGGTAGTCCATGCCCTGAGCCACGTCTCTGCCAGGGCCGATGAGGCAGAGCACGGCGTCACCATGGGCTGCTGGGGGCTGCAGAGCCCCAGCCCCAGCACAGAGGGAGGGACACGGACTTACAGAGCGAACAGAAGCAGCTGCTGGGTCGGGACACACGCCCGGCCCCGCGTGCGCAGGAAGTTCACCAGGTTGCCCTGGCAGAGGAGGAGAAACGTGTAAGCACCAGAGGACAGGGCTGCCCAGAGACTTCTCCTCTCATGGGGATGCAGCACCCAGCACCTGCCCAGCTCAGCCCCCACACGGGACTCTGTCCCCAGCCCCGTGCGGTGCCCGCGGCAGCCCAGGAGCTCTCACCTTGCTCATGAACTCCATGACGATGTAGAGGCCGTTGTGCAGGATCACGCCGAGCAAACACACCAGGTTTTTGTGCCGGACCTTCCTGAAAGGGAGGGGGTGCAGGTGAAGGGGGTCCCTGCTCACCCTGGAATGTGGGGCAGGGCCGGGCTGCGTCCCGCACGAGGCACCCACGTCATGGCGGCCGTCTCGGCGAGGAAGGACTGCGCCGTCACGTCGCACTTGATGTTCTTCACAGCCACCTTCTGCCCCATGTACTCGCCCTGCAGGACGTCTGGGAGGGGGTGTGAGGGGTCAAGCTCAGCCCCACACCTCACCCCCCACATCTCAGGCTGACCCCCTGTGCCATGGGATGGGGAGGGGATGTCGGGGGCCATCTGGGGGAGCCCAGAGCCAGGGAACCTCCAGCCCCGTCTGCTCACCTACCTCCGAACTCGCCGTGCCCGATGCGGTCTCCCAGCGTGAGGTGCTGCAGGTTCAGCAGCCAGCCGGCTGCACACAGGCACGGGTCAGGTCAGAGGGTCTCCAGCAGGGCCGTGCTGCCCTGCCCCCAAAGCCCCCACTGCCACCCTCTCCTGCCACTCCCTACCTTTGGCCAGCTCCTCCTCGGCCGACCTCATCCCGGGTTTGGGTTTGGGCTTCACCAGCTTGGTGCAGATGGCTCCCTGCTCCTTCATGTAGTGCTGCCGGGGGTAACAACACACCACAGCAGCTGAGGGAGGTTTGCAGAGGTGACAGAGTGGGAGGAGGGTGGCATCAGGGCTACAGCACACGGCCAGGGCAGCTGAAAGGGGAAAGGACCCTCCAAAAGCAGAAGCTGTGTCTAAATGAGGTGAATGTATGAAACTGCAACCTCCCGGGAGGAGATGGGCAGCAGCTGTGAGACAGGGCAAAGGCAGACCTGGAGGAAACGCTGACTGGGAGTGCAAGAGCTGACGCAGGGTCAGCGGGTGAGAGTGGGGCCCAGAGGGAACAGAAGTGCAGCGAGACCAGTGGCATCCTGGCTGCGATCAGCCCTGGGGTGGCAGCAGGAGCATGACAAGGATTGGGTAACGAAACCCAATGAAAACCACTGGAGAAAGGGACCTGCCACTGCTCGTGAGACCCTGCGAGGTCTTTGTGCTCACCTGGCCCTGGAGGGGCTCTGTGCTGCTCACCTCAATCATGTCGATGAGGTTGGAGAAGTAGCGCTGGCTGTCGATGCTGAGCGTGTTCTCCTCGTGCAGCACGCGGTAGTGGATCACCTCCCTGCCGAAGCTCACGCACAGCACGTAGTCACCGGGGTGCCGGATGGACTCACGCACCAGGAACAGCCCGTCCTCGGGGGGCTGCAGCTCCTGCACTGCCTCCACCCCCGAGATCTTCCCGTGGAACCAGCTGGGGAGAGGGGCATGGGGAGAGGGGCCGTGCCAGTGAGCACCCCCAGCGCCAGCAGTGGGAGCAGAGGCCCCGCCAAAGCCGTGTCGACCCCAACATGTGACCTCCCAGCGTGGTCCCTCCAAGCTGGGTGGGCACAGCTGTGGGTCTTTAAAGCCAGGCACCGTCCCCAGCAAACCCCTCATAGAATCTCTCCCTTGCCAGGGCACAGCTACAGGCTGCTCTGCCCCCCAAATGTGTTGGGGGAAAGGCGCTGGGCTGATCCTCCACTGCAGCCCCTGCAGCCCCCCACAGGCCCCCTGTGCTCCCACAGCCCCCCACAGCCTCTGCAGCCCCCCTGTGCTCCCACAGCCCCTCACAGCCCCCCTGTGCTCCCACAGCCCCTGCAGCNAGCCCCCTGTGCTCCCACAGCCTCTGCAGCCCCACTGTGCTCCCACAGCCCCCCATGCCCCCGCAGCCATACTCACGGCATGAGGCTGAGCTTGGGGTCGGCGCGGATGGCCCCGCGCTCCCGCAGCGCACTGGCTGCCACCAGCCCTTCCTGCCCCGTCTCGTTGTGCCTGGCACGGTACCAGCCCTTGGCCTGAGGGTGAGAGGGAAGGAAGGGCAGCTCGCCCCGGCAGCTCAGCTGACGGCACCGGGGTCCATCCCCTCCCTGCGGGCGGGCGGCGTGTCCCCGGCACCCACCGCGCTCACCTCCACGGCCTCGATGATGGTGACCACGTCGCCCTTGCGCAGGGGCAGCTCCTGTGCCTTGGGCTTGGTGTGGTCGTGCTTGGTGACACACTGTGTGCCGGGGCCCCAGCGCTTCTGCAGGGGAGGGCAGCGTCAGCACCGCGGCTGCAGCCCCCCTGCAGCCCACGCGTCCCCCGTGTCGGCAGGGGAAGAGCTGGTTCCACTCACCCCGGACATGGTCGGTGTCAGCGCATCAGGGGCTCCCGTCCTCCACTGCTGCCACCTGCTGAGAGAGAAACCAGAAGGAGCTGGGGGTCTTGTCCCAGGCCACGGCTCCCATCCCCACAGGCTCTGTCACACGAGGCAGCTGCAGGGTGCAGGAAAAGGCTTCAGGCTTCAGCTGCTGCCAGCACCGGCGGCTCCGGCGGGCAGAGACGTGTGTCAGCGCTCGCTGGCACTGCTGGGGTGGCAGGAGACTGCAGCCATGGGGGAAAAGGCAGTTTTACCAGCATCTTGTATTTTCACCTCCTGTTCCAGCAGCTCTGAGCCAGCGGGGCCGGGGGAGGCAGCAGCCAGGGGAGGCAGCAGCCGGGGTCCCGCTGCCGTGGGCTGTGACGGGGCTGGGGTGGGGTGGGGGCTGCCTGACGTGGGGAGCACTGACAGGATGAGGTGGGATTGTCACAGCCACGGCTGTGGGATGATTGCACAAGGTCCCTGTGCTTCCCTTGCCACCAGCTTGTCATGCTGTGGTGCATGTGACCACTCTCCAACTCCAAATTGTCACCCCTCTCCTCCTGGAGCCCTTCACCCTCAGTGGCACCTCCACCACGGAATGGGCTGGGTGGGAAAGGACCTTAAAGCTCCCCTTGTTCCCTCTGCCACGAGACACACACCCCATGCAGGTGGAGCTGCTCCGTGCCCTCCTTTGTACCAGGGAACCAGCTGATGTGAAGCTGTCCCAGCAGCTTGGGGCTCCTCAAAACATGTCTGAGGAAGAGGGAGAGGTGACTTCATTCACGCTCTGGTTTTCCTGCTGGAGCAGAGCTGACAGTCTTGCCTTTGCTCTATTCCTCTTTTGGAGGGTGAGTCACAGTCACTCCTCTGCATCACCGATGGTGAACTCCAGCCCATCTCCATGAGGGTGAGCATCCGAGGGCTCACCACGCCAGTTCCCATCCAAAGCAACAACACAAGAGACAACTGCAGCTGGTGCAAGGTTACTGTTAGCAGGCAGCAGTTTCACCTGTTCCAGGGCCATCGTCAGCACAGACACCCTCCTGTCCTGCAGCCCACCCCTGCCACACATTATCTTGGTGGACTGAGAGATGCAGCTACTCCACGTCCCTTCCCCCTCAGGCCCAGCTGACGGCTGATGTGACTGGATGCAGCTCAGAGCCCTTCCAGGCTGGGTGAGGCCCTCGGGGGCACAGGGGCCTCTCCATGCCCCTCGCTGTGGGACGAGGAGGGACGTGCTGGGTAGGTCGGGATGGACAACAGCAGCTCCCACGGTCAGTCCTTCATTTTCTGCTGCTCCAGCAGAGCAAAGCAGCAACGGCCGCCTCGGTCCTGCCCCGTGTGCAGACAGCGGCTGGTGCTTGGAAAGGACGGATCCTCCACTCTGAGCAGCCCAGGGCTCAGCTCCTGCCCCGCTGGCACCGGCGCTGGCAGTGCCAGATGGTGCCACGTGCCCCACGGGGCCTGGAGCCCGGCCCCAGCACCAGCCCACGGCCGTCACCCTGCTCCTGGGGACACGCACAGGCCTCGTCCCAAAGCAGCTGCCTCCTGGAGACGTTTGGTCCGTGCAGTTCCATCGCTGGGAGCGACGTTCCCGCGGCAGGACGTGTGGGCAGGGAGCCCGGGACGGGGCATTCGCTCCCGTCTTTGTTCTGGGGCCGTTCTGCACTTGTTAAAGTTGGGTTATCCTGAGTGCTTGCAGCGAGGGCGAGGAGAGGAAACGCGGTGGGGCTCGGAGGAGCCAGCCCAGCCTGGCTGCAGAGCTCGGGCCCGTCGCCAGGGCAGTTGCCCCATCCGAGGGGGCAGCAGAGAGGCCGCAGGTGGGTCACACACCGCGCTGGGAGCGGGACGCGCTGCGCAGCCCCCGGCGACAGCCCCGCACCGAGGGGGCAAACGGCTTCTGCGGCTGCAGCGCAGGGGCCACCGGCGCCGGTTTCCACAGCGACCGCGACGCCGCGAGCAGCGGGACCCCACGGCCCCCCCCACCGGGCACAGCCGCAGCCCCGCACCCGCCCGCCCCGCGCTCACCTCCCGCAGCCCCGCGGCCGCTCACGGGGCGCCGGCTCCTGAGCTCCTGCGCGGCCGCTTCTGTGTCGTGGGGAGCGGCAAAGCCTCACGCTCAAGGGCTCGGTCCCCGGCAGAGCTGCCGCGTTGTTTCCCGGTTGGAGCTCCGGCACAGCCGCAGCCGCAGCCCCGGGCGCTCCCAGCGCCAGCCGCCAGCGCTCACCGCGGGTGACTCAGAGGCCTCACAACCGCTCACAGCAGCTTTTACCCTCGGAGGGCACGAGTCACACCCGTGCCCGAAGCGGGCTGGAGACCAGATCCTGCGTGGCGCTCGTGGTCCGGAGCAAAGGGGGAGGTTTTCCAGCCCCGACGGGCAGGATGGAGGCTGCTCGCAGCAGCTCTCCAGCGCAACCGGGACCTGGGACGGGGTGAGGTGGCAGCAGAGACCCCAAAGTCTAATCCCACCTCAGCTGCGTGAGATGTGGGGAAGGCGGCTGTGCTGGGCTGCTCCAGGGGGATGAGGGTGCAGAGACCTCCCAGAGAGCCCCACTGCGAGGGTTATCTCTGTCCTCCAGAATCCGCAGCTGCTGGGCAGGGAAGGATTGCCCTGCAGCTCATCAGCCCGGCAACAAAACTCAGACCAGCTTTGCACTAACATTCGACAGTCCCAATACTCTGATCAAAGTGGCAAAACAGAAGAAAATGCGGTTTCAGGCAAACACCCTCACTTCAGGGGCCTGGGGGGTTCTGTGTGTACTGTTTCGTGTTGTTTTTCACAGGATGGTGTGTAAGCCCTCAGACAACAGCGGCGATTCACGGGCAAAAGCAGTGCAGAGGAAACCTATTCCCAGCTAGACGGTACTTTCAAGCTCCTGGTTATATTTTCCCATCAACAAACAACTTCCTCAAGCCACTCGAGTCAGTTTGTTCACAGGGTTCCTGGCCCGTGTTTCCCAGGGGCTCTCTCAGCCTTATCCTGTGGGGCTGTGGGGATGGATCATTACATACCAGGGCTGCCCCAGTTTGAGAATAAACACACGGGAATATCCTCTGAGCCCCTGCACCTGCCTCATGGGCTGAGCAGCCGTGCCGGGCTCTGCACGGTGCTGCCTCTCTCACACACACACACACACACACACAGGGTTTGTATTTTGGGTTCTGCCACATCCGGTTGTCGTTACGGACGTGACCAGGGCCCCAAGAGCTCTGCAGCACGCGTGGAGCCGCTCGCTCCGGCGCAACAGGGGCTTTCCTGCCCCCCTCCACGGCCAGCACAGGCTCAAATGTGCTCCCTTCCACATCCAGGTATCTACCACCCAGTCAGTGCCTCGGTTTTCACCCCGTTGGTTCTCAGAGCTGCCTCTGGTGCAGCGGAGCAGGTGTCTGCAGCACATGACCCAGCTGAACCAGCCTCATGCCCAGTCCCTCTGGAACAGAGATGGTGAGACGCTGAGGCTTCGTGGCGCTTCCAAAGCCGTGGGAAAACGTGCAGTCGAGGTGTCTTTCTCACACCCAAGGCTGAGGCTTTAACCACTTGTCAGTCTTCCTCTTGGCATCATTCCTTTGGGTCAGGAGAGACAGGCTCACGGCCACAGGTGTCCTGCAGAGCAGTGTTGGCACTCCTGGTAGGTGAAGGATGATGCTGACATCCAGTTTGCATCAACAGGGAGGGTGAACCAAAGCACAGCAGCTTCAGGCTGGAAACTGCCTCTGGTTTGAGGGTAGGAATCTAAAGTAATAAAATGTATAAAGAATGCACACAATAGTGGGGGGTGCTGGTGGTGGGGTTTTTCTTTAGCAGTATCTGACTATCTACCTGTTTTGTTGCAGGAAGAGTTTCTTCTAGAGCAAAGGAGTGGGAGGGGAAGGAGACAAGCAGAAGGAAAGGAACTGTTGCTACAGGCAACTTCCCTCTTACACAACAGTGCCATTTCTGTAGGGATTAGAGGACCATTTGAAACTACCTACAGCAACTATTTCAGGGAAGAGTTATTAAAAATGTGAGATGTCAGGCTAAACCAGGACATCCTCCCATAAAAAACCTGGCACCATATGAACGCTGTTTTATACAGGCAGCGTCATTATTAGGCAGCATCTTCTGTAGTTTCTTCTATCTCCTTCCCCCTCTGCTCTTCTAGAGCATTCTCTCTCTTCTCTTTTCCCTGCATGCATTACATTTGGTTTCTGGAGATGCCAAGGGGCCCATGCCAAGCCCCTCTTTGGGTTTTTTTTCTCTGAAAGCATTTTTAAAACACACTAGGAGGAGATAAAATGGAAACAACCTGACTGAATGGAGGTAGGCAGCTGGATGAAGGGAATGCAGAGAAATCTGTGGTTCTTCCCACACACACTGTGGAAACTGGAACTCAAAGTTATTTAGATCATCACCACTGCTACACACACAGAGCAACTGGGCTTGTGATGCAAGCACTCACCTAGGGCTACGGCTGCCAGCAACTTGGGACATACACAATCAGGAGTTTGGTGCCTGAGCTGAAGTCTTCCTGATCAAACCTCTGCACTGAGCCACACCACATGTGCAGGGGCTGTGGCATCACCTCACTCCTGGCAGCTCAGTCTCCAAAGCAACCAGCTTCCCTTTCCAACAGGGATCTCACAGCCCAGGCTCATCTGACGACTCAAGATCAGAAACACTCCCCAACTCAACGTATTGCACTCGGGTTTTTAACAGTAAAACTCAGCAGGCAGAGGAATAAAATAACGTTTAAAACCTGTTGAGATAGTTCTTGAGTTTTGCCGTAGCTCAAGTAAGAAAATGTGACAAACTGATGCAGCTTTGGGTCTCTGGGATGGGCACAGCTACAGCGTTTGAGACTTCCCTTAAAAGCTCTTCTATAAATAACGACTGCAGGCGTTCAGCAAAGCAACGTGAGCTTTGCAAAAGCCAAGTGTGAGTGCCTGAGGGCTTGGAACAGGCTGCTGGCACACGCAACTATTGGTCTTCCCTTTGGAGTCAGAAGGCAGCCGGGTCTCTCCTCCCTGGAGAGCGTGTTGCTGTCGGTATCGTTTGAGCATAGCAGCTCAGCAGCGCAGAGGAGGCGAAAGTCACACTTCACACGATTGTAAGGAAACAGCCAAGAGGTGGCAGGGCTGAGGAACAGCGTTCCCAGCCTGAGCTGCTGTGCCCGAGGCTCCTGGGCATCGCTGCCTTCCCCACTTTGCCTTGGGAAGCCACTGCTGGGCCTGAGCTCTGCCCAAAAGCTTCCAACAAACAGCCCCTCAGCTGTGCAGGGGACCGAAGGGACTCGTTAAGAGTTCAGCAGCAGAGAGATGCTTTCCCTCTAACCAAACCCTGCTGCTTCTCTGGACATTTGCCTGTCCTTGGGACGCTGCTGCGGTTATTTTAGCTCTTAGAAATTAGTTTTTAGGTTGCACTGTCACAGACCTGTGAAACCACCAAGAGCGTCTCCACTTCTGTGAGGATTTGTATCATAGCAGCAGCCAAGTAAGAAACGTTTTTTGCTATTCTACCACCAAAGCAAACACACACCCCACTCCCCAACCACACACACCCCCCCTTCGGAGCTGCCGAGGGACGGATGTCAGCGAGGGAAGAGCTCAGCTCAGAGCTGCTTTCTAAAAATGTTCAACATCTGAGACAAGTGGGTGCGTGCAGGATCTTACAGCTGCCTGGTAATCTCATTAACTGCAGCAATCATGCAAGAAATTCTCCCTCAAAAAGCACCCAGAACAGCAGAATATATCACCTCTGTCTCTCAGACTGAGCCTTACAGGGTCTCCGTGGGTGTTCCTGCTCTTCACTGGCATCTTCCCGTCACTCACCTGCTGCAGTTCTACCTGTGCATGCAGCAGAACTTTCTTCCCCACCTCCTACCACATTTTTTATTCTGGTGGTAGGATTTTAGCAGGACTCTGAATACCAAACATGAACCCACTGCCACTGCGCTTGGAGCTTACAGTGAGGCTGGGTATTTTTTCCTGCCTCGTTTCCAGCCTGAGACACAAACCCTGTTGTCCTGGATAACTGCCCGTGACAGCAACAACTGCTCTGCATTTAGGAATGCACCTGCACATGATGCAGGTACTCATTAAAGTTTTGCCACTGAGTAATGCACGGCAGCTACTTTAAAAGCTCACAGAAACATTACAATGCTCTTTAAGGCAGGGAGGGAACACGACATCCATTTCAGCTGCAACGGGCTCTGGAAAGACACAACCCAAAACTGCACACTGGAATTTAACTGGAGTGTGATTCTTCCACACACGGTGACCTGACAGTGTCTGACTTCATTTCAAAGCTCCTAAGGAGGCAAAGGACTTCTCACAGCAGTTTTTTTTGAGTCCCAAGTGCATCCATTTCCCTGAAGGTCGTCACCACTTCCTGCAGCACCCACACACCCTGCTGCTCGGCCACCACGCTGCCAGGGCCATCAGGGCCTTTTTCTGTGCACTCATCATTCTCACATTGGCTTTTTTTTTAAAAAAAAAAAAAAAAATCTGCTTTTGCCCACAGTGAGAATGGGAGGAACAAAACCTGACACTTGGCAAAGCTGAGCAACACCTTTACGCTCAGACCACACGTGGGGTCGGTCACTGCAGGGAACTGACTTAAAGCATCTATTTCTATCACACTTTTCCTTCGGCAAATGTTTCTCAAAGACCTTTCACTTGCTGTGCTTTCTCCTGGAGCAGAAGCGAGCTCTGTCACGTTCATAACTCTACAAGCCCAGCTCACCTTCCCACAGCTCCCCGGATACGTGCTGCGCTGGCACCTGCTCCTGTGCAAGAGACACCACGGAGCTCACACTGCAGCTGGTTTTGCATCCTGCGGGGCTCCTGTTTCCTTGGTTTCCTGTCTTCTGAACAACGTCTTTCTTGTTGTGCTTCTGTCATTCTAAGTGCTCCTGGTAAGTCTGCAATCAAACAGGGCAACATATTCATTTCCCTTTCAATGACCCTTCTGTTTTCCTACTAAAACACTAAACCACCCTCTGAAAATAAATGGAAGATTTCCTGAAACACTCCATTAAAACCAAACCCCCCCTCCCTTTGGAGCCAGATTCAAACCTGCAGTGTATAAAAAGCTCTCGAGCACTAAGAGTTTGATGAATTTTGCCTTTATTGCCTTGCACTACTGCGAGCACTCACACACAACCTATTCATTTCCCTCTGCTTGTACAACCAGCCCAGTCCCAGCTGCAGGAATTACCTACAGCCAAACCTGCCTGTGTGGTCAGCCTTTTGCTGACTGCAGAGCACACCTAATGTAGCTGCTCTAGATGCAAGTGACAACCCTGCAGGCCTATGCCCTTTGGTTAGATGCACATCACCTCACCAGACAGGGAGAAATACAGACCCTTTGCCCCAACCCATTTGTCATTTAAGTGTTCAGTAAGTCACTGACTAAGAACTGTCAGTTGAAGGAGGCTGAGCAGTGCCTGGCACCTCACATGCTTGCTCTGAAAACACCTGTAGGAGGTTTAGATGTGGTAACTGCTTGGTGCTCAAGTATGTTCTGGCAAGACACAGCTCTGTGCAAACATCACTTCGAGTAACAGATCTCTATCTCCTTCCACCACACAAAGCAAGCATTTTTTCAGGCAGCAAACTGAGAAAGCAGCACAGGTAAGGAAGGAATCCCCTCTCCAGCTTTGCCTCTCACAGTGGAATTCACAGCTGGGTGGGTTCCCCACGCTCCTCCGCAGTGGCTGCTGGCCCCAGTTGCAGGCACTAACGCACAGACCAGAGGCAGGACAGACAGCACCCCCAGACACAACCCCCCAGACTCCTGTATAAATGAATTCTTTAGTCACTCAGTCAGCTGACAGCTGCCTTGGGGCTGCAGCTTCTGGTGCAGATCAAACCAAAGGCCTCAGCACCGCGAGGACAGGAAAATCCGTCTGTTGTCGGCGGTGCGAGAGCAACAGGCACCTGCAAAGGTGCATCCTGGCCATTGCTGTGTGATGCCTACAGAGGGAGTCCAACCCAACTGACAGGGAGGGCAGAGGCTGCTTCAGCAAAAGGAAGCTCGGGCAGAGCAGAAATTCAGCGAAAGCGAGTGTCCTGCCCTTGGCAGTACATTGATTCTTGCCCCTACAAACGCATCCTTCAGGGGAGGAAAAGCGCCTAAAATGTGTTTTCCTTTTCTTTTGCTGCTTGTTGTAAGTCCTGCTTGGCATCTCCGTGACAAAAGATGAACTAGGCCATCAATAAATACAAAAATAAATGCTCGGGACAGAGGGGTTGGAGGTGTTACTGCACCGATTGCGTGGATGGTCAGTCTAGGAAGTTTTCTGCGCTCCCAGAGCTTCACGAGCTGACGTGTTTTTCATCAAGATGTCAAATCCACTCCTCCATCAGAGGTACCAGCGTGCACCCAGCACAGACAAGCCTCGCTTTGTCAGTAGGAGCGTAACACAGCAGCGTACCCACGCAGGTTGAAGGGGGCTGGTGAATTTGTTCATCTTCGAAGCCAAAGCAGGAGTACACCCAGACAAATAAATAACCAAAAAAGCTCCCAGGAGCTCCATCGTCTGCTGAAGTGTTCTCAGTGCACAGATTAAAAAAACATAAATCAAAGCAAGTCCTGATAAGGAGTTAATGGTCAAGCATTCCGCTTTACCATCAGCTGAGGGCTGTAGGGGTTAACAATCATGCATTCCGCTTTACCATTAGCTAAGGGCTGTAAATTATGGCTTGTTTAGAATGTTCTCTTTTCTTCTTTGCTCCTGGCGAAGGCTCAAGGGCTTAACAACCTGTCCTGCACAACGTATATCTGATCGAGGTGGTCCTTGACTATCATGTCTTGTCCAGTGCTTGGGTGCTTGTTCTTTTCCAATTAATTAAAACTGGTTAGGACTAGTGTTGCAGATGTGGAAGAATGCCAGTACTGCCAGCTCAGCAAAATCGACTGAGGGGTGAAAAGTGCAACCTGAGGAAGACTTGCAGCCTTCCTCCAAACGACCACCGCCCACGCCATGAAGACCCCTGCCCAGCTCTGATCTGACCCTCTGCGCAAGCGCTGAGGAGATAAGGACTAATTAACATACGAGGCGAGAGGGGGCAAGGACTAATTAACATACGAGGCGAGGGGAGGCGGGGAGAGGGTGATGTGCTTGTGGGATATTCATGATTTGGGGTGTATAAATATGAACATGTAACCCCTCGGGGTATGCACGCTTGGTGGAAGGATCCCCCGTGCATCCGGCGCCGCAATAAAGAATAGCTTGCTACTGAAGAAATTATCACTTTCATTCTTTGAATCAGTCCCCGGTTAAGCGAAGTCCCAAGCAGCCGACTCGCTCGAAGCCACACGCCTGAACAAAGGAGCTGTGCTGCTCCCCTCCGAAAGCGTTGGCGGCGTTATGTCTGTAATAAATCACACGAGACGTAAAGTCAGTGACTCGCTTCGTTATCTTTAACGTGTGAGGACAGAACAGGGCACCGAGACGCCCAGTCCCGGGGAGATGCTGCTGTCAGCTGCACTCGGCTCCTTGGGAGCAGCCTCGCAAGCGAGGAACAATGAAACGACTCTGACAAAGTGCCGCCGACACGGGGCCGCGGGGGTGACGGGTTTGGGCTGCGTCTCTGTGTCGGACGGACGCGCTCAGTTTACACTCTGAACGTCTTTTGCTCAACACCGTATTTTAAAGGAGATTATTTCAGCAGCGAGGCCACCGGCTCGACTCAGCCCTGGACACTTCAGCCCCCGCACCCCTGCAGAGGGCAAACCCTGAGCCGGGGGCAGCGAGGCGAGGCGAGGCGAGCGCGGCCGGGCCCAGCCAGAGCCCCCAAAGCGCCTCAGCGTGGCGCCGGCCGCCATCTTGCCCCCGAGGCCACGGGCGGGGCCGTTCCCGCCATCAGCGGCCGCAGCACCGCCATTTGCCGCGGCCCCGGGGCTGGGCTGGGCGGGAGGGGAACAGGGACCAGGAACGAGCAGAGCCCGGAGCCGCCTGTGTGTGTGTCCCCGCGGCTGCTGCTCCCTGCCCGCTGCCCCCCGTGTGGCGTTCGCAGGGCTGGCGCGTGTCGCTGGTGTCCATTCGGGGACAGTTACAGCCCGTCCGTCCCTGTGGCAACCAACCACCTCGGTAACGCTTCACGGCGAGCTGACAGGAGGCTCCCAGCATCATCACCCCGCGTGCGGCGAGCTCTGTCCGGCACCGCTCAGGAATCAGCACAGCTCAGGAGTCAGCACAGCTCAGGAATCAGCACAGCTCAGGAGTCAGCACAGCTCAGGAGTCAGCACAGCTCAGGAGTCAATCAGCACAGCTCAGGAATCTAACAGCACAGGTCAGGTATCAACACGCACCGCTAAGGAGTCAGCACAGCTCAGGAATCGATCAGCAAAGCTCAGGAATCGATCAGCACAGCTCAGGAATCAGCACAGCTCAGGAGTCAATCATCAGCACAGCTCAGGAATCAATCAGCAGAGCTCAGGAATCAGCAGAGCTCAGGAATCTATCAGCACAGCTCAGGAGTCAGCACAGCTCAGGAATCAATCAGCACAGCTCAGGAATCTATCAGCACAGCTCAGGAATCAGCACACCTCAGGAATCTATCAGCACAGCTCAGGAATCAGCACACCTCAGGAATCTATCAGCACAGCTCAGGAGTCAGCACAGCTCAGGAATCTATCAGCACAGCTCAGGAGTCAGCACACCTGAGCAGAGCTGGGAAGTGCCTGGTGATGCGCCTCGGTGAGGTGATTTCACTGGGAGGCTTAGCTTCACGTTCCTAAAACGCCTCGTTGCTGCGGAACCCGGAGACTGGCGTGTTCACGTTGAACTGAGATGTGGCAGCAGGCCATGGGTGTTTCAGGAAAATGAGATAATTCCTTTAAAAACTGTCATACAGCTTGATAGGGCGATTCCTTCTAATTGCCATCAGCTTTAGACAACGCGGTGCTTACGGTGATAGATGGCAAGTAGATTGCAGGTGTGCTGCCATGAGCTGAAAGCATCAAACCAGAGCCCTGCGGCGGTGCCCTGTGCCCCTGGCCTCGGTTGTTGGAGATCTGAGACACATCTTAGGCCCAGGAGTGGGATTGCTTCATTAAAACCTGAATGGTACAAGGGAAATACAGAATTTGCAATAGCAGAAAGCTGCCACTGATGTGAGTGGCACGGTTGTGGTGTTGTGGCTGGCAGCAGGAGCAAATAACAGATGCACAAACATCTTTAATGTTTTATGAGGCCTTGAAGGATATTTCCAGACCTGTCAGGCTTGGAGTTTACATACGAGGATTTCCCATCTGGCACTGGAAGCTGTAATAAAGTGGGGGGGGGAAAGAGAATGGCAATGTTTTTAACATCTCCTTTAATCATCAGCCTGCTTGATAGACTCTGAATGTAATGAGGCTGACCGTTACGCTTTTGTTTGTTGTTGTAGCTCCTTCGGCTCATGGCAGAGGCTGAGCTGCTCCTGGCTGTAACGGGTAGGAGACTGGGAACCTGTCCATAATGGCCCAGGATAACGGGATCCCTTGAAGGGAGCTCTGGGCAGATGAACCACAAGCCCTTTAGCACAGCTGTGTTGGGGATTCACTACAGGCGCCTCGTCCAGATACAGAGAGGTATTTGCATTTGCATGGTGTGATTTGCCCAGTGTTCCAGTGTCATTGTATCACCACACACGTGTGTGAGCAAACAGCAAAGGGCACACGCTCCCGCTGCTGCGCTGCAGGCTCCTGGCATCAGGTCAGACCTCACTGTCCTGCTTCAGAGAAAGGTGCATTCACTTTGCTTTCAGTTGTGTTATTCAACTAAGTAACACCTGAGTTCTGAGTTGTCTGTGAATGACAAATCACATCACACGTTTTAGTACTGAGCAATTTAATACTGTGGCGTTTTGGCCCCAGCCATGTGCAGGGGCACAGGACACACGGAGCTTACCTCACACGCTCAACATGCTGCTTTGTACCACAGCTGTTGCTGCAGAATTAGTGACAAAACAGCACCTAGTTCCTGCAGAACAGGGACAGTTTACTTTCGCCTCCTATTCAGTGGAAACAGGTTCAGGTATAAAGGGATGTCCTTGGTTACCAAAAAACGCCCGCAGGGGAGAGGGGGGGAAGTCTCTGGAGGAGCAGGTCCCTTAAGGCCATTGCAGAGGGGCGTCTTTGAGCACAGAGAAGTGCTGAGCACCGTGGCTTCCACTGCACAGCATCACTTGCACCTCATCTACTCGGTGACAACTTCTGGCTCAGCCCCAGGTGTCCCCTTGCGTTACCGCTCGGGGAAGCTCCCGCCTGCCAGCGCCAGCAGGCACCGGGCGCCCATGAGCAGAGGGCTCAGCCAGCGCCCGGGGCTGCCTGGCTGCGTCAGCTCCAGCCCGCTGCTGCACGGAACCACCCGCAATTGCTCCTGCAAGAGCGGCAACGGACACGCGACCCACGTTCTCCTCCGAGCCCCTTCCCACGACTTGAGTGACCCGGCGGGGCAGGCTGAGGCCGGGCGAGCAGCGGCTGTGGCTGCGGCCAGCGGGGCAGGCCCGGGCCGTGCTGCCCGACCTTCCTGCGCCGCCGGGTGCCGGCTCGGCCGCGGGTCCCGGTTCAGGTGCCGGTTCCGGTTGGGGTCCCGGTTCGGGTGCCGGTTCGGGCCGCAGGTGCCAGTCCCGGTTCGGGCCGCGGGTGCCGGTTTGGGCCGCAGGTGCCGGTCCCGGTTCGGGTGCCGGTTCGGGCAGCGGGTGACGGTCCCGGTTGGGTCCGCAGGTGTCGGTTCAGGTGCCGGTTCGGGCCGCAGGTGCCGGTTCGGGCCGCGGGTCCCGGTTCTGGCCGCAGGTGCCGGTCCCCGTTCGGGTCCCGGTTGGGGCCGCGGGTCCTGGTTCTGGCCGCGGGTGCCGGTCCCGGTTCGGGTGCCGGTTCGGGCAGCGGGTGACGGTCCCGGTTGGGTCCGCAGGTGTCGGTTCAGGTGCCGGTTCGGGCCGCAGGTGCCGGTCCCGGTTCGGGTCGCGGGTTCCGGTCCCGGTTCGGGTGCCGGTGCCGTCACGCGCCGGAGGCGGCCCCGTGGCTGCCGCGCGACTCCCCGCTCCCGGCCGCCGGCCCCGCGCGCGCAGCTCAGCTCAGCTCAGCTCAGCGCAGCACAGCGCCCCCTCCCCCGGCGCGCCGCTAGGGGCCGCCCCCGCCGGCTGTTGACGGACGGGCCGCCGAGCCAATGGGACGCGG
>WBNH01007440.1:97523-142438 GCA_013401255.1 Urocolius indicus
GGGGGGGTCGCGGCCAGCGGGACGCTGCGGGGCTGCGGCACGGTGAAGGGCTGCGGGGGGATGGAGCCCCGGGTCCCGCTGCCCGGGGCTGCCGCGGAGGGGCCGGCCCGTGGTGCCGCAGCGCTGCCCGGTCCGTGCCTCGTCTCGGGCTGATGTCGCGGTCTTTGATGTTTATTTTGCCCGTGTCTGCGCGGACGTAGCGTTTAAATCTCCCACCTTGGTTTAGACTGGCTCGTCTCCATCGACGGGCAGTGTCTGAGGATGGGCTTCCAAACGTGGTCAATACGGACACGTTAACGCTAATTTGGGCCTGCTGGAGACAGGGCTCTGTGATGCTGTGCTAAGTGCTTTTTGACCGGAATAAATCGTGTCTAAAGTCGCAGCTCGCTCTTGTTAGTACCCCCTGGGAGGCTTTTCAAAGTGGAACGCTTTACCTTTTTTTAGTGAAGGGAGGCATCGATGTATTGGGGATGAAAGGAGCGGGTGTGCAGGTGGCCACTGAGCTCTGGTGGAATGGTTGGCGGGTCGTGTGTGCCAGCTGCATACTCTGTGATGCTGGGTAGCATTAGCTGTTGGACAGAGATACCTGAAACTTGCTGAGAAGGAAAGTGGTTTTGAGGCATGCAGGACTTATACTGGGATCCCGGGGGCCACTTTTATTTCCACTTGATTTCCAGTGGGGTAAATAAAGGAGGAAAGAAATGGGGAAGATAGAGATCCATTCTCTTTATTTGTTGTGGTTGACGTTTGAGCACTTTTTGTGGTCTCTGTATTTCTGAGTATTGTCCTGAGTATGGATGTTGATTCTCACATCACTCGGCTCTTGTCTCCTTACTAACCTGTGCTTCCTCGGTGCTCGTATTTTACCCACTTCTCAATCTGTGTGAACTGATTTCTCTGACTTGTATGTGTCTCTAAAAGTGGGGTGATGTGCATGATCCATAGGCTTTACCAAGCCCGTGGGGTTGATCGGGTTTCTTAGATTTCTGTTAACTCTTGGGTTATGTCTGTGTTGAATGGTAGGCTGTGAAGTCCTGAATCCTGAGCTTCTACGTCTCTGCAGCATGATACATTAGTCTCTGACTGACCTAGTTCTTGTTCTGAAGCAATATAACTGTATTTGTATAATGATGCAAATGAGCCTGTGGTTTTGAGATTCAAAGTGTTCAGCGGTTCTGCCTTAAAGCACTGTGACCTGTGCTTGCAGCAGGCTCTCCTCTTGTCTTGATTGGAACGTGAACAGGAACAACTGAAGCTGCTCTGGTTGTTAAATAAATTGTGTAGTGAGTTTGTAGACTCCAGATATTTAGCCCTGATGTGGGTGGTCCTGCAGCACCAGATAAATGTGGTTACACCGCTTTCCTATGAGTTGTCTTATGCGGTGCCAGGATTGTGGCAACAACAGTCGTAGTAAGCACAGTCCAGATGGAAACTTGAGTATTGTTTGTAAAATCCTTTCTTGCCATGTCTGTTGGATGTGGCCGGTGTGTAGTGCTGACATTATTGGCTCGCCATGAGACGTGCTCTGTGCTCATAGCTCAAGCACCGGGTTTACTATTTGCTGCTTCTTGCATGTTCTGTCTCCTTGAAAAATCTCCTCCTTGTGCTTACCTGTCAGAGACATGCCAGTTTCCTTTCAGAATCTGTGTCTTTAAGCTGCTGTGCCAGCCTGTTTTCTTTTGGGAGCTTTGGTCTCTTTCTCGTGTCTCATGTATTTGCTAGGAGCCCTCTGTGAATTGCTTCCAGTGAGGTGTCGTTAGGTGTCATGTGGATAAGCTACCTGTGGAGGTGGTAGACTTTTAGTAACAGAAAACTCAAGCTTACTGTATTTGCAGAGTTCAAGAAGATGTTGAGGGAAGCTGTTCTTTTTTCACTTCCAAGTACTGCAGGATAAGCATGGCAGGCAGCTGCAGGAGGCTCCCGTGGATTTAAGCGGAATGACGTATTGTAGCAAACAAGAGGTGTTAAAATTTGTCTCCTGTTGGAAATGGATCATGGCGTTTCTCCTTTCTGATGTGTGGTTCTGTGACCTAGGTACCTGCCAGCATCACGCTGATGGCCTAAATGATCCATTTGATGATACAACCATGTTACATATAGGTGATGTATGTGAAATTAGAGTATAAGCTGCTTTTGTTTGAGTTTTTTGGGGGGAGCAAAGTGGAAATAACCTGTGCTGAGAAGGCAGAGGCTTCTCCATGGGTATAGTTTTGCTGCCTTTTTTTTTTCCCCCTAATGAATTAGTAGCTGAGGCATAGTAAGCACAGAGTACGTTTCTTTTGCCCACTGCTTCCATGGCCACCTTGAAGGAGTGCAGTAGCCAGTTGTGGTGTCTCATTGAGCCTTTAGACATGAGTTTTAGGCTACTCGTTTGAATGAGTTGGATGCTGTCTCCTTCTCTGGTTTCTTCCTCTGTCTTCCTGTCTCATCAGAGTGAGAGTTCCAGATATGACCTGAGGATGGATTCATGTGTGGCGTTAACATGGAGCTCTAAGCAGAGTTTTGTAGTTTAATCTCTGTCAAGACTAACTTAGCTCAAAAGAAGGGTCAATCTCAGCACTATTGCTGATGTTTAGCATCTCAGCTACAGAGCTTCCCGTTGATCAGTTTAGAGACTGTGAGATGCTGTCTCCTGGAGCACCTGCTGCACAGTGTGTCCTGGTGATGCTCGCTTGCACTTCATTGCAAAGAAAGGCTGAGGTGTTGGGTCGATGACCTGTGGTTTGATGACCATGCTCAGTATGGCCCATCCCCAGTGTTCCAGTGAAGGTGCTGTAATACTTTTAACACAGCTGATTCTCTTTGGCCAAGTGTTAGGTGCTGGTGTAGTCTGTTCTTCACTATCAAAGACAAGAAATATGTTTCACGGTGTTAGTGCTCACCTGCACATCCACAGTGCTGCACAGCTTTCACTGTCTGGAGAACTGTCCTGACAGTTGCTGGAGTGGTAAGACCTGCTGCTGGGATTTTAATGAAGGTGCTAATTGCTGACATGGAGTGCAGAGCTCATTGCTCCAGGAAAAACATTCCTTGTCTTAAGTTTTGCAGTAGCTAAAGTGCTCATGTTATCATCTGGTAAGATGTGTACATACAAGTTTGTGATCCCAGTAGAGGTGCAGTGCCTTGCAGACCTGTGAGCAAGGTGGAGTACTAAGCCTCTTGCATGACCTCAAAGACAGACATTTATCTTTTGTAATAGCACTGTGTACTAGGACTGTGGATGGAGATACTGGGAGTCGTTCAAAACAAGCTTTTATTGGCCTGTGGAGGGAACCGTTTGTGTCATGTTTCTTCTAAACCTTCTGGGATCTTGTGCCCTTTTGTGAGATGCCAGTTGTCATATTTGGTGTGAGGTTTCTGGAAAAAAATATGACTGCCACCTTTTCAAACAAGCTGTTGCAGGGTTTGGTTGTCTTTTTCTAAAGTCTGCCTTTAGGAACTGTGGTGCAATGTAACTTAGTGTTAAAATTTCCTCTTTTTGAGGCAGAATTGAAGGCCTCCTATGGACAGGCTGCCAAGGAGCAGTCTCGTTACAGGCAGCCTTCCCAAACGGAGCTGTTAGGCCACCTGAGAATATGAGTGTCAATGTGAAATGACAAATGTCAGTTAATGAAATTATAGATCCAAGTTAGTTTCTAGGCCTGATTTCCCAAGTCTGGAATGTTTCCTGATACAACTTGATTGTTCCTTCTTTGGTAAAGAAAGATCAGGAGATCCCCTCAACGTATTTCTTCAAGACCCTTAAGAGCTCTTAAATGGTACATAGTTTTGTAAAATGCCATGCTTGTTACTTCGAAAGAGTGAATTCTTCTGGAATTTCCAACAAGTAATGTTTTGTTTGGCCAGTGGGGAAAACGCCTGGTTGAAACAGTTGCTTGTTCTTTGTTTTTAAAAAATAAACACTCAGCACTGTTTCGGGGGGACGTTTCACTTCTTGCAGCCCAGAGATCCAGAACTTACTTGGCTGGTTTTTCTTTTTTTTTCTTTTCAGATATATTATAAAATGTCTAATGGTTATGAAGATCACATGGCTGAAGATTGCAGGGACGATATTGGTAGAACAAATTTAATTGTGAACTACCTCCCCCAGAACATGACACAAGATGAGCTGCGGAGCCTGTTCAGCAGTATTGGTGAAGTTGAATCTGCAAAACTTATTCGGGACAAAGTTGCAGGTATAATCTAGATAATAAGAAACGTTTACTTTGTGCTAGACTGCTCAAAGCAGGTAACTCAATGCAATTTAATTCGGAAATATGAGATATTTGTGTCTAATCAAACTATTGGCAAGTGTGCATGTAACTACTGAATGCTGAGACCAGATCTTGGTACAGTAGATACACTTTAAAGCTCAATTAATGGTGAAATTAAGAATTGCAAAAGTACAGTGCCTAAATTTGAACACCAGTAGACATGTCTAAAACTAGTTTGAATTTGATCCTCAGCTTGTTTATTCCCCCTACAGTCTGACCATTTTCGACTCTACCAGAGTTCTAAATATGCAAACAAACCTTTCGATCTGATTTTGATCAGTAAAATAAAGGTGTGGCCTGTGTCTGAAGCTGTTGTGGGCCTTGTCACTCTTCAGGAATTTAACTTGTAAGTTCTTTCAACAGGAGTGTTAGTGGTAGCTCAAGAAAATGAGAGGAATGGATTGTTCAGGTTTGTTAAACTTAAATGTGTCCTTGAAAACAAAGGCTGGTAGAGCAACCAGTTCTGTAAACCACATCTGTTTAGTTGGAAGAGCTTTTTATCTGAGAAGATGTTTGAATTCTTGCACGGTTTAAAATATTTGTTTACAAATTCTGGTTATTCTTGTTCTGGATTCACAGAATCTTGGATTTAGTGGGAGGGCATGGTTGTTTCTGTAAATAAAAGTGATTGTTCTGTTGACTAGCTGTGCATGCTTGTTTGTCCTCGGCCTGCAGACGATCGCCTTGTGGAATTTTCTGCTGCACATGTTTAATCTTGTGTTTCAGAAGCTAGCAACACTGACTTAGATTGTTGTTTTTCTCCGTTACTTCTCTACTAATGAAACAGGGCAGGCTTTATTGCACTGTTTTCGGGTGCTGAAGGGCACTAAGGAGCTCCCTGGCTCACGTGACAGGGTAACCCTTCCTTTCACTCGTACAGGGAGGTCCAGTCTAGAAACAGAATTCTTGAGTATTCTTGTTTTGTGGGAAGTATGTCAGTATTCTCTTTGGCTGAAATTGTTTCCTTTTGCATGGAAAATAACCATGAAATTGCCTGTGCACTTTTGCTGTTCACTGTGTAATTGCAATGCATCATTACCCCTGGATTTTTTTTTTCCTAGCTTTTTAGTCACATTTGGTGGTATGCAGTTCCTTTAAATGTGCTTTCAGGAATGCCTAGCAACAATAATTAACTTAATGAATAAGTGCAAATAGTTTGCAGACAAATTGGCCCAATACTGAGAATGTTAAAGCCCTTCCAGCTTTGCCAGCTCCCCTTAATTTCCTTTGTCATAAGGCTGGCCATGACTGGCCATGGCGACTACTTCATTGGTAGCAACTGAGTTCTAGCAAGGGTATGGGAATTCACTTAACAGGAAGGTTGCTTGGGTTCTTGAAGTGGGTTTGGAGCACAGCTAGCAGAAGCAGCAGCTGGTGCAGCAGTTCCTGAGCTCTGCTTCTAAATGTTCTGGAAACCTCTGGGATTGTCAGAGGGCTTCTCTGAACTCTCTGAGGAACACTCTCTGAGGAACGTTCTTGCTGCTGCCAGGAAGAGAGCTGTATGAGACCTTGGCTCTTGTAGCAAGTTTCTCTGGGCTTTGACAGGTATACTTGATCAAAAAGGCACTGGAGCTTTAGTTCCAGTTGACCCCTGGCTAGGAACAGTCAAGCACCTGTTTAGCTGCTGCTTCAGACAGACCTGTATAACGTTAGTCCAGCCTAGAGCACATCTTCTGGAGACCTGCACACAAGTGCAGCAGCACAGAGACTGTGGACTGTGTTGTGATCAGCTTAAATGCACTGGAGTGGTGGTGACATGCTGCATGGTCTCTAGCACTTACCCCTGTGACATCAGGGGCCTTGGCCAAAAACAGAGGGTGAAGCACTGCAGGTTGTGCCTGGGGCCTCTGGCCTAGGCTGGGCAGAGAGCCGTGTTCTTGTTGCTGGAGGACCTGTGTCACCAAGTGAAGGACCAGTGGCTGAACTGAAAGCATATCTCTGCAGCTGGTGATCAGCAGCATAAAATCCATCTGAAGGAGAGCTTCCAGTGAAATACTCAAAAGTCTGATATTGGAGTCAGTTCTGTTCAAAATTGTCATTAATGACCTGACCTGGATGGTGGGACAGATCGTGGCCTCGGCATGTTTGCTGCTGGGAGGAGTGGCTGGTGCCCCAGGCGGCTGTGCTGCCATACAGAGGGACCTCAACAGTGTTCTCTGAAAGCTTTAAGGCAGGGCTGGAACAGCAGAGCAAGGCTTCCTGCTGGTTTAGGGTTGTAGGGATCCTTTTTCCTGTGTCTGGAGACTGAGAAGGTTAAATGTATTCTAGCTTAGTGTCTCTCATTAGCATTCACAGGAACAAAGTCAAAAAGGCCTACACAATTGTACTAGCCCTTGCATGAAGTGCTCTTACAGAAGCTGACATCTTCGTTTCATTTCACTGCCTTTTACCTCATCAAACCAGAAAAATGAACCATATAGCAAAATCTTCAGTGGTACTCCAGCATGTTTTCAGTGGGAGTTATTGTTCCCCATCTTCTTGGAGCACTTTTGTTCTCTTCCAAGGGAGCAGCAGTACATTTGTGCAGAATAACAGCTTAGTTCAGCTTAACTTACGATCGTGTTGACTCTGAACACTTGCTGTGGTTTTGCATTATAATGTCTGCAGCTAAAAAAGCATAATTATTTGAAAGGTGAAGTTTCTTCCGAAGGAGAAGATCACATCCTGCCCTGAGTGATATTTGGGGAGGTCTGTTCCATCCTTCTGTGTACTTATTAGTCTGTACTGAAGTGGCTCCGGCCTCCTGTTAGACCTCCCCAGTGAAGCTGGAGTTGTCACTAGCAGGAGTGGAATAAGAAATGAGCTTGTAACTGAAGCCATGCAGCTCAGGGAGCTGGGAAAGGAAGCAAGGACATGGACAGAAAACCAAGTGATGCACAGAAAGAAAATGAGAGTCCTCTTTCATGAAAGGGGTTTTTATCGTGGAAACAAAACTAGATTCTTTCTGCTGAAGGAATACAGTACTTGACTTAAAACTAGGGCTTATGGTCACTTTGTTAATTATACATCTAGATAAGGACCTACTTGTTTCTTATTTTTTATCGTTGTCTCTTGGGTACATTTACAGTTACATTTGTCCAAACTTTTAGAAGTTTTTTTTTAATTACTGTCCACTGTTCTGTAGTCAGTTTGTCACTTATCCTGTTAATAGGAACATTTCCAGAGCTGTTTGGAACTTCCTTCCATCCCGTGTGGCTTTTAGACTCGTGGGTCTCGGTGCCTTCAGTAGACTGGTGATTCTTTCTTCAGTAGGTGGAGTTACTGTGCTGTGCCTGTTGCAGCCCTTTTCTTTGGTTTCTCTGACATTTTGTGCTAGAATAATCACCATTTGACTCTGGGGGAGGATATGTTTGGTGTTCTGAAATGTCTGGAAGGGGTAAGGAAACTTCCTTGCCAGCTAAGACTGTTACAGAATGTGAATTGTCTGCGTTAAAGAGAGTTTTTCCGTCTCCAGTTTCACCCTGTTTGTGAGACTCGCTTCTCAATAGCTGTATGAATGATTGAAAAACTTGCTTCTCCTTCTGGTGTCCAGGAGTGAAGGTTGGAATAGCTATACAGAAATGAGTAGCCTGAGGATTTCTTACCTAGCAGTTCATCCCTTGACACTTCCTCACTTTCTGCTCTTTATCTACAAGAGTTTGCACTGATGCACTTTGTTAAATTCTTGCCTTTGTTGCACACCTGAGAAGTTTACAAGACTGCTCAAAGTCAGTGTTTTAGCCTTGACTTTCTTACTGTTCATCCGTGGCTGTCTCAGAGACACTGTTCTTGAAGACTGAGAGATGTCCAAACGAAAGCAGCAAATGAAAGAGCTTTGAATTACTTCTTAGGACACATACCGTCCTAGAGAAATTTCTTTGGCTTATGTAAATATATGCTGTGTGGACTATGTTTATGTTGAGTTCACTTCTTAGGATTTGCTTTACTTTTGATGATGATAACAACTTTCTGTTGTTAGGATTAATTAAATGTTGTTCCATGCAGGACACAGCTTAGGCTATGGCTTTGTGAACTACGTTACTGCAAAAGATGCTGAAAGAGCAATAAACACACTGAATGGCCTCAGACTTCAGTCAAAAACTATCAAGGTAGGATGTCTAGATTTTTTTGTCTTCTGTGAAAATGACGTTCTAATAAACTTCATTCTGGTGTGAAGACTTGTGTGCTCTCCAGCTGCAGGAAAGGTAGAATCTGGGACGAGAGCAGTGAAGTGAGCTGTTAAGCCTCTTGAGTTTTGTAACAGCTTTGGATTAAAAAATTCCCTTTTTCGTTCCCACCATTTGTACAGCAGTTGATGTGGTCGTTTCAAATTGCTGCCAGATTTTTGAAGTCATGCACATACCAGGTACTTCCTGGTCTCTGTTTGAATTGTGTTCACACACGTGCACTCCTTTTCACACAGCTAGTGCGGGGTGTGTAGGAAATCACACCTGCTGAGAGGAGATGTGTAACTTTCTCTAGAAGCAGAAATTAAGACAGAAAACTGCATTCCAGCTGGTAGAATCTTTTCAGAATGCTTTAAAGACACTGACAGCACAAGCTCTTGGTGCGATCCGTGGTTACTGGCAGGTCCTGTATCTGAAGCAGAACTTCAACCAAGGATTCTTAACATAGCAAATATGTTTGTTGGAAGCATCAGTGTTAGTCTGCTGCTGTCTCTTTATAGCAGTGGCACTATATTCTTTATCTGTTGGATGAGACCAAAATGAATGGAGTTGTATAGGAACAAGACCTTTCTCTTTTTGTTCTGGCAATTTTCCCCTCCCTTCTCCCTGTTCTGCTTTTTTAAACTCCAATTAAAAAACCGACTGCATTGTTTAGTGAGGAATAAATGAAAGTGACTCGACACCGTAAATTACTCTCCTGTTTGTGCCCTGAACACTCCTTTTTCCTTTGTAAAGGTTTCCTATGCTCGTCCAAGTTCAGAAGTTATCAAGGATGCTAATTTATATATTAGTGGACTGCCAAGGTCAATGACACAAAAAGATGTAGAAGATATGTTTTCCCGTTTTGGACGCATCATCAACTCGCGTGTGCTTGTGGATCAAACTACAGGTGAGCTGTGCTGCACTGGCTCCGTGGGACTGTGCAGTGTTGCATGCTTGGTGCTTTCTCAAGACTGGCAGTTCCTAAGCCACATTGGCTTTCACAAACTAAACATCTGGTGTCAACCACTGATAGAATTGTAATGGATATCCTTTTCCAATTACTTCTTTCTAAACCACAGAATGACTTACGCTGCCTCCTTTGCTGGCTGTATCATGTTTTATGCTCTCGTGTTAGTTCCACCAGGCTCAGCTGCTGATTTACCAAACGCACTCTCTTGCTGTGACCCTTGGTATTCCTGTGGTGCATGGTGCTTCTGGGCAGTGTTGGTAATCTGGAGTGCTAATGGTACCTTTGCTTTACGAGTAGGCAACTGTTATCCACAGGTGAATTCCACAAAGCAGTTACATTTTTAAAAGCCAAACAATAACGTGTTTTGCCTTTTATAGCAATTTGGAATCCACACGATTTTCTGTTACTGTGAAACATTGGAGGTGTCTTACAGTCCTCTGTGGTTACTGCCGAGCAAAAGAATGAACTTAATAGACTTAGTTCTGCCCTCTTGAATTTTCTGAATGTACTTTGCTTTTATAATCAAAATGAGAGAGAAAATGGAGAAGTTGCTTAGTTAAGCACTCAGCTCAGGAGAGACCAAAGTTAAGGATTTCTGTTATTAATGTTAAGTCTGTTGTTTCACAGTGTTTTAATTTCTTGCCTAAATATTTCAGACTTTATAACTGATGAATGAGGCTTATCCTGTAGCCTCAGGTTTTGAGTGGTTTCTCCAGTAGTCCAGTGTATGAATTGGAAGAGAACTCTGACAAATACAGCTTTTCATTGGTGTTGTGTGTACTGTGTTGAACAGAAGATAATGTAGTTGTAGCAATTCCACATTCAAAGTCTGTCTTGGTAGCATGTACGTTTTATTCACAGGAGTGAAGCAGGGACTTTGCAGTATCCAAGAGGAGTTGTTGTTTATGGAAGGTCTCCCAGTGCCCCAAATGAAAGTGCAGCTTTCCTAGAGCCCATTCTGCAGGCAGGTGTGGGGCTGGATTCCCCTTTGCTTGCCCAGGGCTCTGTCACACTGCGTTTCCTTCTGTGAAATATAGGAAATAACATTCAATTGTTCTAAACAGCTTCGATTTATGTTGAGCTCAAACGACTTCTGAATGTCTTTAAAGACTGCCTGATGTGGGTATAGAGTAAAGACAATGTGGAAGTGTTTAATCCGTCCTCTCCGAAACAGAGCTGGTAAAATGCTAGAATTAGTCTGGCCATAGTATCTGCTTTGGAGCAAAACTTAAACAGAATGTACCCTTTTAGCTTCACAGTGATGAACAGCGTTTCCAGACTGTGGTCAGCTCACAGATGAGAAGTGAGGAGGAGGCAGCAGAGGTGTGAGAAGGGAGGACGAGGCAGTCATTCTTAATCAGCTTTTAAAGAGTTAAAAATAAGATACGTGACAGCTATAAATGCCGGACATGATGCAGATGGAATGGCAATCTCCCTGTCACAGGGTGTTGAACTACTTCATTATAGTTTGTGCCCTCATCTCAAACCAGAATGTGTTTTCAGTGTGGAAAACTGAGACCGCTCACAGCAATGGGCGTTGCTTCTGTGTCTGCAGATGCGTTTCAGTGCTGAAGTCCCTCAAAGCTGAGGGGTCTGGTTGTAACCAACCGAATTATTCTTTAGTGGAATTAATTGGAAACATTGGGAGGTGTTTTTTTGCGATGAGTTCCATGGAATTCTACCACACGGGATTTTGTTTCATGTGTGTTTCAGTCACTGTGGTTGTAACAGCTGAAATGAATGTGGTGATTTGCCTTTCGTTCCTTAATTTTGTGTTTTATCCTCCAGCTGCTGAAGAAACGTTAGTGAATGTAGAGAATTCGAAAGCTGTGACCATAGAGATATTTAACTCTTTTGTTTTTTGCTTTCAAAGTTATTTTTTTCAGTTTATCCTGAACTTCAATCTTTTGTTTTAATGTTTTGTTTTTATTGGTTTGGTTAAAAGGTTTGTCCAGAGGGGTCGCATTTATCCGGTTTGACAAAAGGTCAGAAGCAGAAGAGGCAATTACAAATTTCAATGGTCACAAACCCCCAGGTTCCTCCGAACCCATTACAGTGAAGTTTGCAGCCAATCCTAACCAGAACAAAAATGTGGCCCTGTTGTCGCAGCTGTGTCATTCCCCAGCTAGACGGTTCGGAGGGCCGGTGCACCACCAGGCGCAAAGATTCAGGTAGGTTAGGAAGACTCGTGCATTCGAGGCTGTGCCCGTGTCCGTCTGGGAAACTGTACAGCTGTGCAGTGATACCTTCACTGCAGCGTGTGTGAATGA
Source organism: Urocolius indicus (assembly GCA_013401255.1). Lineage (NCBI taxonomy): Eukaryota > Metazoa > Chordata > Aves > Coliiformes > Coliidae > Urocolius > Urocolius indicus. The sequence goes on from WBNH01007440.1 coordinate 109,165, forward strand.
ATCCTTAGTGCACTCTGTGTCCTGCAGTGTTATGTAAATAAATTGTTGGATTAAAATATGATTAAAGAACATTTTTGTTTGTAAAATGGATATTTAAGTTAATTCTGTGGAGATGCCCAGGGCACGGTGCCCGTGTCCACGGCGGAGTGTACAGGGAGGTGGTGGAAATTCCAGAGGGTTATTGGTAGGAGTCTCTCTCAACAGATCCCCAATCTGTAGTCCGTATATCTGAATGCAGATATCATTTGGCAACCTAATTAAAGCTCTGAACCATTGGTTCCAGCAGGGAGGTGTCATAGTGAGACAGGGAAAACTTACTGGTAATCGAGAGATTTTCTGGGATTTCTACCTGCATCTCGAGCTTTGCATGTTCTGCCTTTCCTCGACTCCTCATGAGTTCAGTGAGATTATCAAGTAATTGCAACACGTTTTCTGCTTCAAGCTCTGTGGAAGATGGTCTGTATTTTGCCTTTGAGGATTGCCTTGGTTGCTTTGAGTATGAATTGCTTGAATGTGAATTACCTTGGTTGCTTAAAGGAAGGTTTTGATAGTTGGACTGTACTCTGCAAAATGCGTGGCGTTTACTGACTGCAGGTAACTGCCTGTGTTGTGAGATGTGTCCGTGGCAGTTTCTGACAGGAGTGCTTCCCTGTGGAGAATTCACTTTTCTTTTCCTTCTCTGAGATATCCAGTTAGTTCAGTAAAATTGGACCAAAACCTCAGGTAGCTTTTTGCAGTGCTGCTGCTCCAGTATTGCTGTGACCTTCCCGTAGTGCTTTAGTTCAGTGTTTTGGGAACAGCTGGGTGCAGTGTGTCTCCAATGAGAATTAGTACTTTATAGTCCTCTGTGGGTTTACATTGAAGGTTAATGAACAGGTAGCCCAAAGCTGTGGTGTCTGTCCTTGCAGGTGCTCAGAAGCTGTCTGGAACGGGCCTGAGCAGCCTGTGCTGTAGGTGCCTCTGCTTTGAGCTGGCCAGTTTACTAGAGGTCCCTGCCAACCTCAGCTGTTGTCTGATTCTCGTCAGCTGTAGCCCAGGCAGGTTTAATGCAGGCAGCTCCTCCACATTTCCCTGAAGCACTCACCCAGATCTCCACACCCAAACCTGTGTATCTTTCTGTTCCATTCCTGCTCCTGTGATAACTGTCCACTCAGGTTGTCTGTGCCCAGTGCTCACTTCAGCGTGTTTTGGCCAGCTTCTGCTCCTAGTTACAGGTTTGCTGATGGAGAAAGAGCTGGAGGTTTTGAGGTACTGCAGATGGGCAGAGGTAATAACAGAGCAATTCTGAGTCAAGCCATGCTGTTATGAATGTGCCGTGGAAACAAGATTGACCAGTTGATGACAAGAGCTGTCCATTTCTCTGTGTCTTGTCACAGACTTGCAAGAACTTACCATGATGAGCCTGTGTTCCCTCAGTCACACGTGCACGCATGCACACATGTACGCACAACATACCCCATCCCACAGCCCTTCTGATTTTTCTTCCCACCTTTGGTGTTAACTGCAGGTTTTTTCTAGTGAGTCTTCCTTAAAGAATGCTGAACTTAATGAGTTGTAATTATTCATACTGTGGTAAAGCTTAGGAACCTTAGCTTGAACAGAGTCTTGTTTGTGTAGTGAACAAAACATGATGAAAGGATAAGCTGCTTCCAAAGAGCTCACAGTCCGTGTAAATTGCAGTTCTGGTCTCTGTGTGTAGAGGTGGAATTCTTAAACTGACATTCTGATTACACTTCAGCTCATTCCATCATACCCCTGTAAATCCAGGATTAAGCCTTTCGTATCTCTAATTTGTAATTATTAATTTCCCACAGATCCTGGGACCCTTTGTTTCATGTTCTGTTAATCCTTTGTAGTTCCAGGGGTATTTGCAGCTCACATCAGGAGCTGCTCTCAATGCCATGTCCCACTGCATTGCTGAGCTGTCCTGCTCCTCCTGCAGCATGGTCCATGACCAGGTCAGCTGAGCTACGACAGGAGCCTGCTCTGCTCTCTGGATGCCCTGACTCGTGCCAGGTGTCCTCTGTGCTGCTTCCAGGTGGCTACAAAGCTAAACGTAAATGCAGCCTTCCAGATGGGTCTAACCCTATACTGTCAGTCTGGCAGATTCCTGTTTTGATGATTGCTTTTTAACCAGCCAAAACATTAGTGAAAGCTTTTGCTTTCATGTGGACTTGCAAAGTCTGGCTTCACTTCAGAGTTGTGTTAGATCTGGGTGAGTGAGGAATTGTGCACAAAGAAATGTTTCCTATGGTGGTTTTTTGAAATGACTTCTCGGGTCTTTTAGGGGTGTTTTTAGCCTGTTGGTTGTTTTTATAAACCTGTAATGTTTTTGTGAGTCAAAGCGGGAAGAGAGGAGAATCTGATTGAAAATTGCTGTATCCAAGGGACAGAGGCACTTGCCCTTTTCAATTATGTTGCCTGTAATATGCATTTGGATTGATTGTCTTCCCGTGTTCAGCCCCCAGCTGCTCTTCTACAGGTGCTTCCAATCCTCAGTGTACTTGTGATCTGGGCTTGGGGGCAGAGCCTGAGGCGTTACAGTGAGCAGGTTCAGAGCTACACTGACTGCTGGAACCAACGTCACCCAATTCTGAGCTTAGTGCTTTTCTGCTCCCCACACACACGTGAGCAGGAGCCCAAGACTGGTGATCTGTTGAGATGAAAACTTTCCAACTATAAAGATCAATACATCCTACCAGATCATTGCTCAAATGAAAGGAAGCTGCAGAGCTGAAGCTGTCTGTCTGAAAAAGTCAGCATGTAGAGTGTGCAAACACGGGAATACTTTTATACTAGAGTAACTAGCAGTGTCACATCAGCATCAGGTCCCTTGGGTTAGTGTGGCTTATTCACCTTCTCGTACTCTTAACTACTTTTTCAGTTTTACTGTAGTGCAAGGATTCCCAAACTTGGATTTGCTTGGGGCTGGCCAAGAGTGGCAGCAGCAGTGAGTATGTGGAGCAGGAGAGCAGGCATGTCTGGGTTCTGGCAGCACCAGTGGGGCTGTGCCTGGCTGGCTCAGCACACAGGGAGCCCAGGGAAAGGAAGGGAAAGGATTTGTGCCAGACAGACTCTCCTGCTCTGGGTACAGGAGGGTCTGATAGCTCAGATGTCCAAGGGAAGGAGCTCCCTGAGCACTGCAGGGCCTGGGGTGGGGGAGATGGTGGCTGAGTGCTTCTCTTGTATGAGTGCATCAACCGAAGTGCCACACTGAGCATGAGCTGACTTCCCCGTGTGTCTGTGTGTGCTGCTGCAGCTCTGCTCCCCTTCCTTCAGTACACACTGCCTTGAGCCCTCCCTGCTGTATAAGGACAGCAGCAGCTCCTGTCTCTGTGCAGGGCAAGAAAAAGTCAGTGGGGAAGTGTTTGGCACTTAATGCAGCGTTCACTGCCCAGACATCCCTTCCCTGTTTTCTCCAGGTCAGCAGAGAATCAGGAACTGCCACCGCCATGTTCTTGGCAGAGAGCAGCACGTGTACCGCTTTTAAGTGGTTTGCATATCACCAGTGGTACACCACAGTTTGGGAACCCCTGGTATAGTATCATTATATTTCTACAATCACATGACCTCACATTCTTTAAATAACACATAAGCACAAGGGATCAAATTGAGTTTTTTACCTTAACTTTCACATTTCCTGACCTTTGAGTGCTTAGCTGGGCAACCATCATATTTGAATTTCTAGGATGGAGACCAGGAATAGGATCAAGGGGGAATCTGAGATATGGGCTGAGGAGAAAAGAATATCATACAAAAAGGAGAGGGTTTTCACTTCTTGTTTTGCATAAATACTGCTGGGGTGCTGTGCAGGAGGCAGGGTTTAGGAAGTTTTCCTCGTATGAAGCTGGTGTAAGAGCAATAAGGAAAACATACATCCATACTGGAGTTGTAAAACTGTGTACTTCAATGTGGTTTGCTATTTTGATGTTTAAAAGCTACTGCAGTTAGAGTATCTGCATAACTGGTATTAAGGGATAAACCCACGAGATTTCAGTTCTTAGCTAGAGATGTGGGACACCCCAGTCACCGAGAGTTCACTGGGGAAGTGCTAGTGTTTCCTTAGCTGTCTAATACAGCTGCAAGTATGCACAGCTGTGGCTTTAGGAGCCTGCTGGTATTGGGAGTGTTTGCCTGCACCTGCTGCCTTGAGGTGGAAAAGGGAGTAGGTTTTGTTCCCTTCCACAAAAAAAACCCTTTAAGTTAATGCACACAATCTCTACTCCTAAAAACAAAACACCCCCACCCCAGCCAAACCCAAAGAAACATGTCAAGGGTTCCCCAGTGTGCTATTTCAGAAGCAAGAAAAGGAGGCTGTGGGATGTAAACTCCTTGAGTGAAATCCATGGGAGATGCTGGAGGGTGGCCTGACACGAGCTGGGGCTGCTGGGGAGGTGCTGCCCGTTACCCACACTCGAGCAGCTCTGCCCTGATGTCACGGGGCACTCCTAACAACCTGGTAGGGTCCCAAAGGTCCATCCGGGTCCCCTGTGAAGGTGATGATGTAACCTTGCCTTGCAACTGCTGTGTTGCATTCCCATTTCTAAGGATAGTTCCCTATTGATAAAGTAGTTGGAATGCTTAACTTTTTTTCCTGGCAGCTGTCAATTTGATTGTCAATTTGAATGGGGAAACATTTCTTTTTGGTGGTTTTGATGTCCATGTAGAAAAGTACTCATTTTCAGTTGCTTCCCATTCAAGTTATTTTGCTTGATTGAACTGAACTTTTACATGAAATATTGTGCTTTTTATTTGCTAGGTTCTCTCCTATGGGTGTAGATCACATGAGTGGGCTTTCTGGTGTAAATGTTCCAGGAAACGCATCTTCTGGCTGGTGTATCTTCATCTACAACCTTGGTCAAGATGCTGATGAGGGAATCCTCTGGCAGATGTTTGGCCCCTTTGGTGCGGTTACCAATGTGAAAGTTATTCGAGATTTCAACACCAACAAGTGCAAAGGTTTTGGTTTTGTGACCATGACAAACTATGAAGAAGCTGCAATGGCCATAGCAAGTCTTAATGGCTACCGCCTGGGGGACAAAATCTTACAGGTTTCCTTCAAAACCAACAAGTCCCACAAATAACTTGCTCGTGCTTTTTGTATGGAATAGATAATTGAGTGACAGAAGTTGAAACATTTTTGTTAGTGTAAAACTCATTTTGCGCCAATTTTCACAAGTGTTTGTCTTAGTCTAAATGAGAAGTGAAAAAGGTTTTATATTCTGGGATGCAACCGACATGTTCAAATGTTTGAAATCCCACAATGCTAGACCAATTTTAAGTTCCTTTAAGTTATTTCATTTAAAACATGTTAAAAATCCCCTGAAATCTGAAGTAGATTGCATTAACAAGACCCTCTGGATGGTGGTAAAATCGAAGCATGCTTTCACTTATGAGACTAACATTTGTTCCATTGAATGTTGTCTGCAAAAAACTGGAATTCTCTGAAAAATACCAGGCTGAACGAATTCATTTTCTTGGGGTTTTTTTTATGTTGTTGTTTTTCCAACCCTTTCCCCCTGACCTTCTCTACCCCAGACTTGGTAGTTTGAAAGAAAGGTTGAGAAATACTAATGTTTTCGTTGACAGTAAATTGTTTGATCAGTTAATATTCATTACTGTGTGTGTAGCTGAGGCTTTTGAAAGTCAAGGTCTTGTAAGTAGTAGCATGCCAGCATAACTTTTAACACCATTGATGAGGTAAGTTGCACAGTGAGCAGTAGCCAAGCTGTCAAATCCAAAAGGTTTTAGAAACGTGACTTTTAAAGCCCACTTTCTAATAGGAACGGACCAAAGAGTTTCAAAGAAACTCCGGGAAGATTTCAGAGTCAAAATGAAACTCCAAAAAGAGAGTGTGAATGAATCTATGTCGCTACTTTATCAAACTGAATCTCTTCTGTCCAAATATGTAATGCATGGTGCACTACTTACTGGTACATTATAATGCAGCAAGATACTTACTCATTCTCAAAGATCATTATAGTTTGAATTCTTTCGGTAGTTCTATTTTGTAAAGACAAAATAGTGATAAACATTTGAGCATTGTATTTCTCGCATCCCTTCTAATGAGTGCTAGTTTTTTCTATTTTAATAGGATTTTGTTTTGACAACTAGCTTTACTTATTGAACACTCAGCAGAAAAGTACTTACTACTACGAGTTAGATGTTAACGACAAACCCTTTGATTTGTAGACTTAAAAGATTAATCCCCCAAGTTTTCTGCAGACTGCCTTGAAACTTTGAGTTGTTCTGTTTCTGTTAATTTTCTTTTGCTTTTTTGTGTTTTTTGTTTGTTTTTACTTTTGCATTTAAGAACATTAAATTTGATTTTGTTTTGCTCAAATTTTGTTTTGTTTTTTTTTATTTTCTGTTATTTTTTTGCTAAGTATTGCACAAAGTGTCCAGCTTTCAAAGAGTGTTGTTTTAATGAACTGTAGCTCCTCTCTGACAGATGAGTAGAAGAAGAAGGGTTGTGAAGCACGAGCACTACAAGAAGTCTGTCCCATAGAAGCTATGTGCCACGGGCTGGTGCAAGCCTGTGGCTGTTCTTTGGTAGGAAACCTGAAAAGCTTTATTACTCCATCAGGTAAAGGCTGTGTAAGGATACTGTGCATGACTAGAGACTTGGCCCAGGCGACTCTTCAGGTCTGGTGTCTGTGTTCAGCTGCCAGAAGGCAGAGTGAACGTGGAAATGGGGTCAGTGGCAGTTTTATTGCAGCGTCTCCTTTTCTTTTTGCATGAACAGTCCCAAAGCTTGTTTTGACATTCCAGAGGCCAGTCTGTGCCGCCTGCTCCTGTCGCTCCATCCCGAACTGACCTCACCTTGTGCTGACAGTTGTTGCTCCTCTTCCTGCAGCAGGATCTGCAGTCTTGCACAGCCTAGAGAAGTCTGCCCCAGCATCCCCACGCGCTGCCGAGCGGCTGCAGCAGCCGTCCAGTCTGTCTTGTTTGTCTTCAGCGCTGTCTGGGACCTGCTGGTGCTGCTGTTTGGGAGCTGCCTGTGGCATGCTTAGAGTGTACAGATAGGCCTTGGCACAGTGAGCAGCCTCCCGCTGGTTTTGAGCTTGGGTGCAATGAGTGTAAGTGGCGTTTTTGCTGTTAATAGGTTCAGCCTTGCCTTTCCAAGCTTTTGAGAAGCATGGTGGCCTGTGAGACAGTGACTGTGACAGAACAACTGAGCAACTACCCCCTCCAGAGTGTGCTTTCCAGGCGTGCAGTCTGTCGTCATTCACTCACCACTTCATTGCAAACTGCCTTTCTGTGTACAGGGAGAGATTCAGCATTCGGGGCTTTTCTCCCCGGTTAAATCTGTGTAGTACAGAGAAGTCCTCTTAGAGTGTCCCCTCACCTCTCAACCTCGTGCTATCCTGTTCCACCTGAGAGGGTCTGCAATCATTTCCAATGTCTTGTCAGTCTCTCTTGCCTTATTTCATGTAAGATTAATTTTCAAACTAAATGAGAGTTGCTGTTTTGTCACAAGGTTTAGTGGGGGTTCAGCCCTCTGGTGAGTGACAGCCTGGATGTGACTCTGCGTCGGTGACTGTGGCCGGCACACTGCTGTGAGCTCACCAGCTGCTGCTTCTTGAACTTCTTGGAGGCTTTTTGGCATCACTGGCATCTGACTGACTGCATCCTTCTTTTTCCATCTCTCATTCTTTGCTAAATGAGAAGGGAATGCAGGATATTGTTCTCAGTAGCCTTACGAAGACCTCTGACTTAGGAAACATCTGATCCTGGCTTTCTTTGATACTGCCTCTGAAAACAGTTTCCCAGGCAGTTTATGTGAGCAGGGTACTGCTCAGGAAAGGAGAAAGGGAAAATCCTGCTAAGAAGAAGTGTATGGTCTGTGCCATTCTTGGTCATTAATACTTGACATAGTAGCTGAGGTCAAGAAAAACTGTATATTCATTCTTGATGCTTCTTTCCTTAAGAGCAGCCTACTAGTGAAGACCAAAAAGAAACTTCCAGAAGTGTAAACTGAGTTCTGGCAAGTAGTGTGCCAGTAGTTCTTCTACCAAAAGGTAGAAGCAACTGGTTTCCTAATCACTGTAGCCTTTGAAACTCTCCTTTGAACATACCTCTTTCAAGAGAGGTTTTTGGCATCTTAATTCTCAGGGAGTTTAGAAAAACTGGCTACCTTCTGCTTTTTTCATCCTTTAATTTGATGCAAGAGACCTTTATTTTCTTTATCAGATGACACTTCTGTCTTGGTCAGTGCTTACAAGACCTTTGTCAAACCAGGAGTCTCTGATATTCCTCAATAAGGACAGAGTACTGGTTGCTGGATATAGGATATGATTATCAGATTTGAAAGACCTGTATTTGCTGGTCCATACATATGCTCCAGGGAACAGCTGTGATGGGCATGTTTTGGGATCCTTAGAATAGATGAGAAGCTTCACAGGACAGCCCCAGGTACCTGCTTTTCATCAGGTGTAGTTTGTGCTGAAGACGCGTGGTTATGGCCACGCTGCTGGTGCAGGGTCTCATGTAGATATTGAAAGGAATCATGATAAGTTAGGAGACAGGACGTGGGGTTTGTGCCAGCATTTCTAAAGGGATCAGTCTGGCTTTCACGAACCCACAGTTTGATTTCCTTTTTCCACTTGGATGATCGGTCAGACCATTGTGTGACCTTCATCTGCCTGTGGTTTGAAAAGAAACGGGGAGTGGAGGGTTTTTCATCCTCTTCACAGCCAGGGTAGCGCTCAGCCTCCGAGCTGAATGTCTGCCAAGAGGGAATACCAAGGGCAGGACCAGTGATGCTGCTGTCAGGCTTCAGCTGGGCTCTGTTTTCAAGTGGACCTGTTTGCTTCTTGTCCAAAACTCACCTGCTTTCACAAGGAGCACACTTGTTGGCGTGTGAATGCTTGGCACTTGAGCAGGCACCCTTGTGTGGCTGCTTCTGGCAGAGTCACTCTGGGCTTTCACCTCCATGGCTTCGAGCCTCTGGTTTGGAAGGCAGCCTGCACGTCAGTCACCTTTGAGCCTTGGCTTCTGTGGCAATAAAAAGGCTTACTGGTGAGGGCAGGATCCTACCTCAGGACTTGGTCAGCCTTCAGGACTTTGAATGTTCAGCCAATTATCTTTTTCAAGAAATCTTAGCAGCTGCTGAATGTCTGGTGATACTTTAGTTACTGCTTTGTCTCTTTCAGCTTTAGAATAACTCAGTTTTATCTTGGTATTTCTTTTGAAAGGGAAGCTCTGCTGCCCTTCCTTGGTACCTGTCCCTTTCTCTGGGTTGTTTTTCACATGCACCTGGCACTCCAGGAGGGCTCTGACCAGACCAAGGCATGGCTGCTAAACAGAATTGCACTTGAGCAGTCTTTATTCATTGCAAGACTGTGGAGCTTCACTCTAAAATGAGACAATGCTTAGTTAGGAGCAAAACTGTCTTGATTGTGTGATCTAAGACCACCTCCAAGCTTCTCTGAAGATGTTCTGGGCTGTAATTGTGTTGTACAGAATAAAAGCTAATTAAAACTCCCCTAATCAGGTCATCTTATTGTGTGGAAAAAAAACCACATAAATTGAGTTCTGTCAAAATTAAGATCCCTTGAAGGCTTTTACCAGACTTGGTCCTTTCCAGTCTGGTTAATCAATCAGTTTTTATTCCTGCTCAGTAACTTAGGTTTGCTTCCCAGGTTTCCACTGTGAGTGGAATTCACCATGCCGAAAGCTAGCCACAAGCCTAGTCACAGGTCAGACCTTTTGTTAACCATTTCCAGACAGGGAAATGTCACAGTAAATACAGAGAAGGAAGCTCTAACAACGCTGTGTACTTTGTATACGCTGGCAGAGACAAGGACAACTCCCTCAGATGAGAAGGTGGCAACATCAGAGAAGCCATAAACACGAGCGGAATCAAAGCAGCTTTGTTTAGTTCTCTTGTGATTCTACTCTAGGCAGTGTCTGTACACTGTCTGTTGTTCAAGCTACATCATCAGAAGGTTTGGTTTACTTGAGATGCTGTGTTCCACTCCTGTCTAGAGGGAAGGGAACTGAGCTAGTGCAGTTCATGCTGCCTCCTCTGCCCAGCCTGTGCCAGTCGCTGTGCTTCTGCCCTAGATCTGGCACTGAGGAGGACTTGAGGGTCTGTCTTTCAGGAAACACCTCTGTCCCAAGCAGTGTCCCATAGCTGTGTGTGCCCACACACCTCTTTCCTTCCCTTGGGTTAGTGATGTTTTCTCACACATCTCCGTATCGTGATGGCCTGAAAATTCACAGCAAATGCAGAGATCAGAGTCACTACAGCAGGATCAGTTTCTCACCGCAGGGAGCACTGCAGGGTCAGTTCACAGGCGCTCACGTCAGTGCAGGTGACCAAAGGGTGTCTGTGGAGAGGGCACCTGGTTCTGTAGGGGCACTGGATGGATGCTGGTTGCACAAAGCAATTTAAAATGTTGGTTTTTAAATGGCCTGGCTGCCTTTACAGAGCCACTGTCCAGCAGGTGAAGCCAGGATGATGAAATAGCTGTAACGTTGACCTATTATTTTGATGCTAAATCTTGGAAATGAAAACTCCCTAAGGTCCTCAAACACTGATTTTATGTTGCTTTAATGTTCTGGGTCAGGTCAATAAAGTTAGAGATTGTTGAAATCTTTCAGGAGCGGGTTTTTTCCAGTACATCCCACCCTGCAGTGGCTGAAGTTGCTGTTTTGAGGGTTTATAGGTACGTGTGCCTTTCACAAAACCCAACAACCTGGAGAATGTCCCCATGGTTACTTTTTAAAGAAAATAAACAGGTCTTCTAATGAAATGAACTTTTTATGGAAAGGAGAGGCTCTGCTGTGTCTGCCTGCACAGTGTTAGGGTTGGGGGAGTGACACACAGCTTTTAGTGAACTGGTGACAGTGATCGCACCGTTCAGTCACAAACATCCAAGCCAGAGCAAATTGTCCTGCTGCTGCCTCTCTCCTCAGGTTACCATGGCTTTGGCTGCCAGGATGAGGAAACGTGTCCTTTGTGTCACTGTCAGTGCAGCACCTTCCTGTGAGGCTCCTGGGAGCAGCTTTAGAGTGAAGGGACCAAATGCACATTTAGCATAAGAAAACACAACTCCCTTTGAGCTCCCTTAGTGGAGCTGCACTTTCGGGTTTTGATTTTTTCCAGAACTGAATTTGTTGCCCCAGGTGCTGCAGTCTCTGTGTTTGGAAGCAGCAGAACCTTTCTGTCCCGTAGGCGAGTTCCTCTGAGGTAACTCTGCGCCTCTCGCTGTTGGATACTCAGCACAATAGACCCCACGGCCGTGAAGGTCGGAAGGTTAGCGTTTCTCTGCCATGATTATTCTACCTGATGGGGTTTCCTTACTAATACAAAGCACGTGGAGCTGATCAGAGGGTGACAGCTGCCTCCCTCTCGCTTGTGCGAAGCGGCGCCTGGCGCGGCCCCTCCGTGACCCGGCGGCAGGACTGACGCTCGCAGCTCCTCGCCCACCCCAGGTCCATTAGCTGCAGCGTCCTCTTTGTGCTGGTGTTGGTTTGGTTTTTGTAGTACTCTCACGTAGGAAAATGAAACAGAACTTTTTAAGTGTTGCTTTCTCCTTCTGCATGATTTAAAGCCCAGTGGAAGCCTTTATGGTCTCTAAAGCAAACCACAAGTCCCAGTGAGCGGGTTTGACTTGACTCCTGTTGCTGTTTCTCCAGTCTCGCTGCGTTATTTGTTCTGTCTCACACTTGGTAAAGCACTTACCGAGCTGCAGCTAGAAATGTTTTTCTGTTGAGTGGAATTTTCACCACGGAACTAGTTTTTGCTGATAACGATGGGAAATCGGTACTAGTAGAGCTGCCACCTGAAACCTTGGAAAAGCTGCTACTCTGTTCACGGTTTAGGCTCTTGAACCTCCTGCCGTTGTTCCTTATTTACAAACACTCTCAGTGGTACAGCTGAACTTTTTCACTTGGTCATTGAGAAGAAAATGACTTGAGACATTTGAAACATAAGTTGGGATAAACCTTTATTTGACCAGTAGTTTTGAAAAACACTGTACTTCAGCCTTTTCATCGGTTTAATTTCCCTTACCTTATGTAATCTTTTGTTTAAAAGTCAATCTGTTGGTGGGACAGAAGGTTTATCAATTGTTTTCCATACTGTACAGTATATGGTTAAACGTTTTGTATATTTAGTGTGTTTTTAAGTTATTGATTTGTTTTATATCAAATAATTTATTTTTCAGGTACCATTTTCATTTAAAGTTTGTTTTTACATGGGTTTATTTTAAATAAAGTGTGACACTGCTTTCCACATGTCGAAAACCAAGCTGAATCCCATTGTGTTATTTTGAGACTGCTTATGTAAATTCACTTACTGTAGAAATAACTGCAAAAAATGTACCAAGTTCTTACTCTGGTTGTGCTGCAAGTGCTTGGAAATTTTCTGCAATGATTTTTGAGCAATTTGAAATATTGGAATTTTCATATTGAAACAGTTCAAAGGTTTGTTACTGAAGCAGCAGCTTTGTAGAATCCTGTGGATGGAATTATGAGCATTGTTTTCTATATGTTATTTACAGAATTAAATGAAGCAACCCCAGATATTTTACACTAGTGTTAATGCTTAAATGAAATCATCTGTCAATGGCACAAAGGAGTTTTGTACTTGTGCCACCTGTTGATTGCTGCTTTTGTTGAGCTCTTGTTTGGAACATACTCGTGGCGTTGTAGAGAAGGTGCTGTACTTCACCCTGCACTTAGGCTTTGACTTAATTGTTGATGTTTTGTCCTTTTTTTCCTGCAGGAGTTGGGTGGTTGTTGTGCAATTTGGAGTTTGTTTTTCAGAAGAGTCTGAACTGTGTTGATGAATAGGCCACTCAGACTTTCCTCCACTGAAGCTTCTGCTACTTGTAGCCTTACTTAGAAAGATGGAATTAAATGAAGGAGTGTGATTTCCTTTTTATTTTTCAGTGGGGAAAGAAACAGTTGTTCTCTTCACTTTATGGTGTTCATGCTGATGAAACCAAAAGCAAGGCCCAGCTCCACTATTACTTAGAAACATGTATTGGAACTTCTACAGAGAGCTCTTAGGAGCCAGAAGTCCCTCAGTCCTGGGATCAGGCTGGACATTTGGGTCCTGTAAGGTTTGCTAAATTGAAGCTGTCTCCTGCTGTGTTTCAGCAGGTCCCTTGCTGTGTTCTTTACTCACAGAAGCTATCTGTCTCTTTCAGAGTAGGGCTGTTTGGCTGTTTCACATACCTTCGTGGTATTGGCTCTGATTTGGCACCATTCACCAGTTGGAATTATTGTCTGTGCTAAACTGGTAAAGGGCAGAGTTGGGCATTTCGTGTTGCTGCCACTCTGACACTGGACGTGGGATGTGTGGTGTCTGTTGCAGTGCAGAACGCCCAGCCACCAGTACATTCTTACATTCGTACTGCCACCAGATGTTAGTCCTGGGAGATTCACTTTGTATTTGCCAGGCTTTTGTTCTGTGAAAAATGACGAGGGAAAACAGATTTCAGCTCCCAGAAAGGTCAGTAAGGAAGCACAGCCGTGTGAAGGGTGGGACCCTCTCAGAAATGGCTGATTTTTTTTCAAAAGCAAGCAAAAAACTCTAGGGTGGACCCATTAACCCCTGGGTGAAGACACTGCTCAGAGTGGATTGACTGCAGAGCCGGAGCACTTACAAAAAGCATGCTCTCAATTTGAACTGCAACTTAACAAGGAACTTCACAGAGTTCAATAAAAACCAGTTTGGGGCTTCCTGTTGTTTGAGTAGCTGTCAGGGGACCTCTCCAACTTTGCTTTAACTGAACTTCTGTTTGAATGTGTTGGAACAGATTCTGCCCCCAAGTCCAGCCCGTGCATGCTACAAAGAAAGATCATACAGGAGAGCAAAGCAGAAATGCTTTGGCTTAGGAGCAGTGTTGAGTCAGTATAAACGCTGCTGAGCCGCTTCCTTCTGATAGCCCTCGGGAGGCCCCAGCTCAGGGCTCGTGGAGGGAGCGTGCAGGCGCGGGGCTGCAGCCTACAAACAGCCACGGTAAGTCAGCTCCTGCTCCTCTGAAGTTGTGGCACAGAGGGGTCTGGTCTGGTCTAACCACACTTGCAAAAGCTGGGGAGAAGCATTTTTGTGACTATATACCCTACTTCACCTCAGTCTCAGGTTGTCCCTTCTGCTCTGTAGCTTTCAGGAGGCGCAGTGCAGCTGTACACTCGTATGTGTGTGCACACACAGTACCTCTGTGTGCATTCAAGTGTGTGTAGGCTGTAGTTACAGCTGGTTCAGAATACATCTGTTAGCCTTGTGTCCCCACTGCAGATGCACACACAGGCTGTTGCACATGCCTACACAGTAGACAAGTAATTGATGCAGAGGTATGGACACGTAAGAATCCAAGTCTACATGAAGCTATAAGGTGCTGTTAGCAGCACAGTAAGGTGAGAGCAGCCTGGGGGAGTGTCAGAAGATTCATCTCCAGCTGGGTAAAAAATTAACTGTCACGTTTTTTATAAAGTTTCTCTTGAAATAGCTCTAGAAAACAGCCCCATCTATATCATGTATCTTCATGTTTCTGAGTAGCGTGTGCCTGTGAAGCGCAGCATGGCTGTGTCAGGGAGCAGCCTCACGGGGCGGTCGCTCACGCCTGTGCTGAGCTGACTTCTGCAGTTACTGTCACGATGCTCTAAGACACCTTTACTGCGCTTTCCCCCCTTTCTGTTATTACCCTACTTCATGGGCCTTAATGCTTTAATCCTTTCTTGCTGCAGGAATGGAGGAAGGAAGACAATTCAGCTTCAAGGAGGACTGTGATGGTAGTGCAATGGCCATGGCTGACCGTGTGCGGAGCCGCCGGGCCCAGCTCCCACCCTCACTGGACTCTGGCGTTGGCATCCTGGCTGCTGGTGCTGGCTTAGATAAAGCACGCTGAGGCTGTGCCTCAGGGGCTGAAGTGCTGCCTTTCTGACCGAGGCAAAGTCAGGGTTGGAGATGTGACACACTTGGCTGCCTTGGCCTGGCTCAGTCGCTCCCAGAGCCTGGCGTGGTGTGGTGCTCCCGGGAGCGCTGGCCCCAGCGCCTCAGGAGCCTCCTGCCTGTCCTGCTCTGCATCCTGTGTCACTGAACCAGGAATTCCCAGAGGCAGGGCAGACACAGGGTGGGATGGAGGCTGGTTTGAAGCCTGGGGCTTTCATTCCAGCTCAGCAAGCTTGAGCCTCCCCTGCTGTTGGACTGCCAGTGGCCTTGTTAAAGGAATGCCTGCCCTGAATTCAGCCTCTCCACATCCATATCACACATGCTGACCTTACAGAAGATCACCTCTGACACCCACTGCGTGGAATCCCATTCCAGTTCCTTTGTCAGTGTTATGTTTTGGGGTGGGAGCGGGGGGGGGGGGGGTTGGTGCAAACTGATCATATCCAAGAAAGAATAAAGTGAAAAGGCCTCTTGCAGCGTGCTCAGCCTGGGCCTGCCCAGCTCCTGCTCTGCTCCTCCCTGCAGCCAACTGAAGAAGTTCCTTGCAACGGCTGCAGTCCCACACTGTCAGTTTGTGTCTGTGTGGAAGCCTCAGAGGTCACTGAAGTTACATGATGTGATACAGCTTAAGAAATCCCTTTGTATGACCAGATTTTAGATATGGAGGTCCTAAAGAACTAAAATAAAATGATCAGCTGTCATTGTAGACGTCAGTGGCTCCAACGGTGAGCTCTGGGTGTGGTTTTGGCCATAAATGCTCCAGTCTCCAGTGCCAGCCCTCTACTGTCAGCTTATTTGCACTGATAAAACTGTGGGTAAGACTTGTTTAAATGAAAGATGAGGCTCCTCAATGCTGACTTTAAACCTGGATCGGTTCTTGGATCTGTTTTCCACGTTGTCCCCCAGGGGTATATGTACCAGCACTGCTGAAGGGGCAGTTAAAGGGGGCTCAGACGGCTGGGCTTGAGGCTGCTGTGCTGGAGCCTGCCTGGAGTGCTCCATGTCAGCTGGGTGAAATGTTCTGAGAGACCAGCCAGGCTGGGAGGGGGCTGCAGGGGCTTCTGAGTCAAAATTGCTGATGCAGTCATCAGCCTTGGCCAGAAAAAACCTGCACAAGAATAAAATCCAGCCCTGAAGGTTGAAGGAAGAGTGAGTGGAGGTGGGGGAGGAGTGGTTAGAAGCGACAAGGAAGGGAAGGAGCTGCTGGTGGTGCTGAGGGGTGAGATAGAGGGAGACCAGGTAAAGTGAGAATGTGAGGTATTTGGCAAAAGAAGGTGGTTAAGAGTGAGTGTTCCTGCAAGGGGGTGGCGGTGCTGCTGGATGGAAGCCAGAGACTGGTGTGCTGATGTGTGAGGGCAGCAGCCGCAGCACTCAGTGAGTTACCTGCAGAAGGTACACGTGAAGGGTTTTATCTCCTCCTTCTGTGTAGGAAATAAGTGATGCTCAGGCTGGCAGGAAGCATGATCCTGACTGTATAACAGATGAGGGGGTGCAGGGAAGAACCAGCAGTGTCTGAGCAGCAGAAGCTAAGGATTAAAGGTCAGGGCTGGTGCTTTGTTGGCATCGGGAGGAGAACGTGAGGAATCCAGCCTGGCTAGAGCTGTGAAGTCAGCAGCAGATGTCAGCCAGGCTGTAAGTGCAAAGAGCATTTGTTCTGCCTGTCAAAGCAAACGACTGTTTGGGATTTGTTGTTCAGGGCCCAGAAAAAGACAGCAAAGTGGAGTTAAAGTGTCTGAAGACAGGACAGTGTTCTGAAGGGGGGGACCATGCTGCTGCTGATAATGCTTGAGCACCAGGATGTGGTTTAAGATAATGCTTTGCAGATGACTGAAGGCTCCAGGCATATGGAAAGTGAGAAGGAGAATGGCCAAATATCTCTTTTGTGTGGTTCTGCTCACGGAAGGACAGTGAGCAGATCTGTGAGGTGAGATGGCCAGGTAAGTGAAACAGCACCCCTTGCGTGGGTGTAAGGTTTCAGCCCTGTTCTTTCCTGTCTGTGCCAAGCTGTGGCTGGGTAGTCTGTGTCTCAAAGCCTCAGCCTGGCCTTACAGACCCTGAAGGCTCAGCATTCTGAAAATAAAACCCTGCTCAGACATGTGGTTGAGAGTGGGGTTCATCCTGCTGACTCGAGCAGTTAAAAGTCAGCATCCAGTGCAAGACCATCAGTTAAGGACCTTGGGAGGACGATTCATCTGCTCATGATGTACATTTACTGCTCGTGAAGGTGCCTGTCTGTCCGTGCTGCTGCAGGGCACTGCCTCGGGGTGGTCTGAGAGACACGGCTTGGGAAAGGGCTGGTGCTCACCCAGGCACTGGGAGGTGGGATTTGGAGCATCTCACCCAGAGACGTTTGGGCTTCCTTCCCCTACGCTGAAAACCCAGCAAGTGTGCAAGGGGAGGGAGCCCCAGGAGCCCAGCGCAGCTGCAGGTGCGTTTGAACTCCACACACAGAATTCATAAACCAGATCTGAACTGTGCTGTGAGGGTTGGCAGCTCACGGTGCTCAGAGCAGCGCGTGGTCAGGGGAGCACGGGATGGGCCCTGCTGGGGGACACTGGGACGGCTGCAGGGAGGGACTGGAGAGTTTCGTTACCATGTCAGGCAAAAGGAGTGTGTGAGTGACTCTGAAGGGAAGAGGCACAGGCAGCTCCCAGTGCACATTCACCAAATGCAAATGCTCCCTGAAGCAGCATTTACTCTAGATCAGGAGATCTTAAGAAGAGGTTTGGAAGCTGATCTTACAGAGAAACTTGCTCTTTTCCTAGAGTTAAATACAGACTTTCAGAGCTTGTTGTGGAGTGGAATGTTCACAAAGTTAGTCTGGAAAACTTGGGGTCGTTTTGAAACTGATGGTATTTTCCATTAAAGAAATGGGAGTTCTGGGCTGTTTCTCACATCTGCTCTGTTGGTTTTATTTTGAACATGCTACAGCACTGAGTTGTTTTGTTCTTTTTCTCTGTTTCAGTCCAGCACAGGCCGAGGTGCAGGGTGCTGGGACTGAAGGAAGGCTGGAAGGACGGCTGCAGCCACGCTGCCCACAGGTTTTGACAGGAGGCTGTTCCCTGCCGAGCAGCAGACACAAAGCTGTGCAAATATTCCCCCTGGCAGCAGATGGTTGAAAATGCAAGTGAGGCTGGGATGGTTCTGTCCCAAGGACGGCTGAGCCTGGATGCCTCACTAGCCCCCGAGCTCAGGTGTTCAGTGCATGTGCTCTCTGACTTCTCCAGTTTGCAGTTAAAGGTGTGAGCAGCCTGTTTGCAGCACTGAAGGAGGTGGGTGCTCCTTGCTGGCTTTGGGGTTTTTTTTCACACCAATGGTGGTGGCTTCACTTTTTAGCAGAACAGACTTTGAGGATGGGACATTCTGGGCACCAGCTGCAGCCCCGTAACAGAGGAGAAGGCACCTCAGCAGGTCTGGTACGTTACCTTTCCATCTTGCCTGGTTTCAATGAGCACCTTGGATCAGTGTGTTTCAGAGGTGTCTGTTCCCCATCCGCAGTGGTGCAGACACGTCTGCGCAGGGGCCAGCACAGCTCAGGCCCCTGCCTCATGCCAGGAGTTGCACAGAGCTTCCCTGGTGAGTTTTGGTGTCCTGAGCTTGCTCCTGGAGCAGGGGAACAGTGGCTGTCGTGGGGTTCACACACCACTTCCTTGAAGCAGGGTGTGTGTTGACACCTCCAGCCCAGAACAACTGCCCAGGGAGGGGGGTGACAGGGGATGCTGCTGAAAGCTCTTGATTTGAAATGTGAGGATTTTTTGGTTTTTGCAAGTGACTGTTGCTGTTAAAAACTAGTTGGACAGTCAGTTGGTATAAAAACCCCTTAATCAGCCTGGGAGGAAAGAGCAGAAAGGCCAGAGCTGACTGCAGTGCTCAGGCTTTCCTTGGCCGTGATTCTGATTCATGGAAAGCTTGCTGAAGTTAGTAGGGAGGAGGCTGGGTTTTGTGCAAAAGCAGGTTTATGATATTTAATAATTTCTGCTTTACATTTGGCAAAACTTGCATTTGTTTCTTCTAAACTAGAAAATACTGGTGAGCCCCTGACCCCAGCATGAAGGGTTGTGCACAGGGCAGCAGCTCAGGCTGCTGACCTCCCCTGTCACTGCGTCCCATCCCTCCTGCTTTCTCATCTCGTCCCGTTCCATTTGCTAATACCTGCCCAGCTCTCCAACTGTCAGAAGAACTGGGCTGAGAAAAACGTGAGGCATAGAAGCTTTGAATCTCGTCTGCTTCAGCCAGCCCAGGCAGCAGCTCACAGCCCTGGGCTGTGACGGGATCAGGCTCCCTCCTCTGCCGGGCTCCTGGGGCGCCGGCTGGACTGCCCCACAGTCTCCAAAGGGCAGAGAGGATTTTCCCTGTCCGTGCCAAGTAAGGCCTGGGTCTCGCAGAGCGTCCGTGGACATTCACAGTGTCAGTGTCTAGCACCGAGATCCCTCTCCAGGGACCTACACCTGGCAGATGTTATAGTGAACTCCTGTCTGACCAAACAGAGTTTCTTCAATCATCTCAATCACGTTGTCTTTGAGGTGTAGATGTGAGGTCTCTGCAGAGGGAAACTTGTCTGCATCACTTACTGGCTCTTGCTGCGAAGAGAAAAGAGACAAGTTGAAGCTGTGCAGGGGCAGCCGTGTGTGTGCAGCCTCTGCAGCCCCAGCCCGCCCCGTGCTCCCGGCCACGCGCACGCACCGCGGGCGCCTTCGGGGCAAAGTCTTTCTCACAGACGTGGGCGATGATTCCAGCAGCCAGAGCATCGCCCAGCACGTTGGTCATGGTTCGAAATCGATCCCTGGATGAGAGAGAGCCGTGAGAATGCAGTGGAGGAAAGCAGCATCCTTCTCATTTCTTCAAAGTGCAACTGTGTGTGTTTCGGGAAGAGGTTTTGTTACTGAATTTGAGACCTCGAGCAAAGATGTGTGACAGGAGGGATACATAGGCAACGGACAGGACAAGCTGGTGTTTCCAACTAGGGCCCTTCCTTGAGAGAGTGGCTGGATACCATCACCCTCCCTTCCACACACAGTCCCTAACGAGGCACCAGACGGCGATGGGCACCTCAGGACAGGAACACCTCAGGTCAAACACTCCTTCAGGAGTTTGCCCACAGTTACCACGGGCTACTTCAAGAAAACCATCAGAAAGTGAAGAGCCCAGCACTTGGCTGGATCCTCCTTTTGCCTCCGCAGAGCTGCTCCAGCGGCAGTGGCTGGAGCTGGCCGCAGCCCCCGCGCGTGCCGCGCACTCACAGAGCCCAGTCCACGGCGACGATGAGGGTGATGTCCTCGGTCGGCAGCCCCACAGACGTCAGCACGATGACCATGGTGACGAGGCCGGACTGCGGGATGCCTGCGGCCCCGATGCTGGCGGCCGTCGCCGTTATGCTGCGGGGAGGAGGCGGCTGCCTCGTTAGTGGCGGGGTCGGGGTGTTTTTCAAAGCAAAACCAGCAAAGTTTGCATGCACATGAGACTGATCCTGTGCGGGAGGAATGGCCTCTGCCTCCCAGCTCAGGTGACCCCGCATAGAGCTGCAATGTGTGCAACTTTGAGTCTAGATGGGCGCTTTGTTTCCCTCCCAGGATCAGGTGATTCACCAGCAGACAGGCGCTGGTCTGCTCTGGCCTGGCTGTTCCCACAGGCAGAGCCCTGGCTGTTCCCTGGCTCCTGCAGCACTCTGTGGGTGCAGAGCCTGAGCTTTTCCCAGTGCATGGCGCAGGGGCTGCACCTGCCTGCGCTCAGGACAGTGGCAAGGTCTGCCAAGGGGCAAAAGCAGGAGAAACTGCTACACAGTGCCTATAGATAGGAATAGAGAGAAATAATTGAGCTGCTGCAGAGGAGCAGTTTACCTTATGGTTATGATTTGTCCCAAATCCAGGTCGTACTCATTGACCTGGGCGATGAAGATGGCAGCGACGGCCTCGTAGAGCGCGGTGCCGTCCATGTTGATGGTGGCCCCGACGGGCAGCACGAACCGCGCCACGCGCCGGTCGATGCCGTTGTTCTCCAGGAGACACTTGAGGGTGATGGGTAAGGTTGCTGAGCTGCAGGACAGAAAATGGCCAGTCATTGTCTCTCTGTGGTTTGCCTTGAGCTTTATCAATTGACATTGACAAGCAGAAAAAAACCTAAAACAGGTGAATACAGCGTAAAGCTGTAACATCGCGTGGCAGCGGGGGACACGGCGCTTTGGAGGAGCTCGGGATGCACGGGAGCCACCCGAATGTTTTCAGTACGGCGTTCAGAAGAGCTTTTGGTGTTTTCAGTTAAAACCCAGGATCATAACCCTGCTCTTGTTTTACAGAGCACCTGCAACAGTCCAGGTTGTGCAAGAAAACTGAGTGCGGCAATGAAAAGCAGCACACAGAGGCACCAGCGCTGCTGCTTGGCTCTGGGAGGAGCAATGCCAGGGCACGGGTCTGAAGATGCACAGAGGGCAATGCCAACCATCCCCCTGCCTACCAGCACTGGGATTCAGCTCATTGCAAATGCAGCTGGAGCAACGTTTCTCTTTGATCCCTGTTCTCCCACGGCCACACGCAGCCCCTCCACTAAACCAGATGCCTTCTCAGCTCCATCAGTTTGTTTCAGCAATGTGTTCATACCTGGAAGATGTGGCTAAGGCGATCAGCAGGGCCTGCAGTATCCCCTGGATGAAAGCAAAAGGGTTTTTCTTGGTGATGAGCACAAAAAGCAGAGGTAGGAGAATGAGGCCGTGGATGGCCAGCCCTGACACCACTGTGATGACGTAGAGCCCCAGCTTCTGTCCGATGACTGACGGGTCTTCCATCTCCAGGATCTTCCCAGCGATGAGAAACACGATGCCAAAGGGGAAGTACCTACAAAGAACAAGCAAGGAAAAGGGTTTATGAGGATGCAGCTATGGCTGAGAGCTCCACACGAGTCCCTGCAGGGCCTGCTACCACCCGGTGCCGTCATGAGAAAATCAGGTGCTTGCAGGTGTGTGCTGGGCATTGCCAGCAGCTGGCAGGGAGGACAGGAACAGAGTCAATCAAGAGCAGATTTACCAGACGGCCATGGAGACGATTTTCATGACGGCTTCGTTGAGGCACTGGCAGACGTTGACCAGCGGAGCTCCGCGCTCGCCCATCCTGCCCAGCAGCAGCCCTGCAGCAGAGCACAGCCTCCGTGTTGGCGGGGACCCCACGGGCAGCCCGAGGGGCTGCTGCTCACAGGGGGGTTCCACTCGCCAGGTCACACTCAGGACAGGTTTCCATGTGCTCTACAGGTCTCAGCAACTCTCTGCTCCAGGCAGGTACCAGCATCCAGCCTTCCCTCAAAACAGGCACCAGACCCAGATCCAGCATCGGGACTGTTCCCTGCAAGCAGCACGTTTGTTTATGCTGATGATGCTGTGGATCTTTGCTGGATCCACTGCTCAGCACTGGATGAATCCCTTCTCAGAGGGGATGAGAAGGGTCACCTCTGCCAGGGCTTTCAGAAACGAGTCCTGACCACAGCACTGAGCCTCACGCCCATGGGCAGGGCGGTGGGCTGCTAATCCCAGGCAAGAGCAGCTTCTCCTTGCTGCTTGGGCTGGGCTGGAGGAGGGCACACGGCCTGCAAGGGGGCTCAGCACAGTCCGAGTGCCTGTGGCCTGCAGACGCCGCTGGTCCCCGGGACAGGAGGCTGCCACAGACATCTCTGCTCTGGGAGGGCCTTGGGGTGGTTCTGCGTGCCCAGGGTCCCTGTGGCCATCTCGGGCCGGTGCTGCAGCGCTGTGCTGGCTGCACTGCCTCACCCTCAAAGCCTCTAATTGGCTTTTTGGTTCCTTATACACTAAATTCAAGATCCTTGCCCTCACCTCTTAATCTACACTTAATCCTGTCCCCATGCTCATCTGATCACCTCCTACTCTTTCCCTCCCGATTCGTCCCTTCCTCTCAGCCTGGCACACAGCATCCTTCTGTCTTACACTGGGAGTTGGCTCCAAGCTCCTCCTTGACTTTCTCCGTGTTAAACCTTCCTCCCTGTCCCTTGCACATGTTCTGTCTGTCCAACCTCTGCTCCTTCCTTAGCGAAACTGCAGCTTGTCCAGGTGGGATTGCCAGCTCTTCAGCACAGGCAGCCTTCCTCCCTCCTTCAGAAAGCCCTGTTACTGATTTGCAGACATTTGTGACAGGCACTTGTGGCCCCTCCATCGCCTGCTGCCTGCGCAGCGGTTGGGACACCCTGAGGGGCTCGGGCTGCTTGTAACCAGCCTCTGCAAAAGTCACACCCCACCTCAGGAGGCTTCATCAAAAGGACTCGGCTTATGTCACTATCTGAAACCCTTGGGACCCTGCTTGGGCTGTGAAGGCTCATACAGAGAACCTGAAGAGAAGACAGGCTTCTCCATGCCTGACGCCTCGTGTGGGCTCAGGGCTGGAGGTGGTGAAAGCTCTGTGCTGGGCCTGATTTCCCGGGGGCTCGAGCAGTTAGAGCTGAGATAACCTCGTCCCTCTTGGCATCTCTACCTCAGTTTCCCCCAGTGCATCACTCCTTCACTCCAGGGCTGCTCCCCCTCCTGGGCAGCCTTTGGGACGTGTGGGGACACGGAGCCCCTGCAGGTACCTATCGTTGCCGAGAAGATGACGATGCCCAGGACGTTCATCTCGTTGCTGGTGCCAGGCAGGGTCCTGTAGGTCATCTCAGGTGATGGTGTCAGCTCCAGCAACACGGGCCGATGGATTTCAGGGTTCTGATCGTCGGGTGCAAAGTAAATAAAGCTGAGAGATTTCCCTGGGACCTTGGGGAAGCCGGGAGCCTTCACCACCGGCACCAGGACGGTTCGGTACTGCAGCAAGAGCAAAGCGGCGAGGTCAGTGTCCTGGCAGCAAAGCCCTGCTGGGCCGGAGGCTCTGGAGGCTTGGAGTTTGGTTTCTGGGCAGTAAAAGAAGCCATAACCAGGCAAGGGGCACCATGGCTGCTGCCTGCAGACCTGAGCACGGCCATCCTCAGCCTCCTTCCCCTCACCAACTGCTCCCACATCCCCAGGCCACGTGTGCCTGAGGCAGAGGGCACGTGGGGTGTCCCTGGGAGTCCCAGTCCCCACCAGCACCCCCCAGCCCTGAGGTGAGCAAAAACCAGCCAGGGCAGACAGGGTGAGGAGAGGTGGAGGGGATGGGGCTTGTCCAGGCTGCACAGGGGGAGAGGAGCCGTGTCAGGGCACCCGCAGAGCCGCCTGCACTCACCTGCTGGAACGAAGCTTCGATCAGGTTGGAAGGAAACATGTTTCTGTAAGAGAGCAGCAGCACAGGGGTTAAAGCTGCTTGTGAGAGAGCACAGGGAGCAGCCCTGGGGCAAGAGGCCACTGCAGGCAGCTCCAGGTCACCATCCCCTGCATGAGCTGAGGGCACAGGGACTGGGAGGTGACCAAAGGGCAGGACCCTGGGCTCAGAAAGCCAGAGGCTGGGTAGATATCTGCCATCTGCAGCCCCTGCTCAGCTCAGCTGCCCCCAGAGCCCTGCACTGTACCTGATTAAATCCAGTAACGCATCAGCAGAGCTCAGCACCACTTTCCCCACGGAGTAGTTGTCCTTCTGGGCAGCTGCACCAGGGTGGATGCTGACCACAAGGATGATGCCCACAGTCACAGCCATGAAGGTTGTCCAGAGGTAGTAGGTGATGGTGATCACCCCCATCTTCCCACAGGCCTTGGAGTCCATGGTGGCCAACCCCGACATGAGGCTGCAGCACAGAACGTGGTCAGTGGCTGCTCCCAAAACGGCACAAGCTGCATCTCAACGGGGACAATGTGTAAGGTAGGAGATGTCTCTGTAGATGTGTCATTAACCAATGCTTCAGGGCATCACTGAGCTGTTAAACATTGGTGTGCCTGTGCCCACAGGACCTCACCCCCAGGACAGGCTCGAGACAGCCCTGGCTGAGCTGGGACGGGCAGCAGACGCCTCTCTGAACGACTTTGCACAGACTGACTCTGTGTTGTGATTTCTCCAAGGGATAAGCAGTAAACATCGGTGTGTTTTGATGGTGAGTAATGCTGCTCTTTCTTTATTGTACTGTTCTCTCACATCTCCATCAGCCTGTGCTGTTACTGAACAGCAGAGAAAGGTGTTCCCAAGGTTCACAGAGCCCTGGGGGGGTGTCGGACCACGCTCCCCCAGGAGAGAGCCTTGGGTTCAGACCATGCACACTTAAGCTTTCCTAAGAAGTATCCCATAAGCTACTTTTAAACAAAACTGGACTAAGAATAGAGAGGGTATTCCAGGCAGCACCAGCAGCAGCACTGGGGCAAATAGGAGCGTTTGGGGCTGCAGCATGACCTGTGTGCCACGGACCCACACCAGGCCCCAGGCCAGGGGCTGGCCCTGCCCCGGAGCCCTGCTGAGCCTGGGGCTGCAAGGGTTAATGCCGTCCTTGGGGACCTGGCTGAGGGTCTGTGCCAGCCTGGTGCTGGGACACCGTGGGGTTGGTGGCACCAGGCCAGGGGATGCTGCTTGGGGACGGGGCTTTTCTCACCCCTGGCAGTTTTGGGGTGATGTCCTCAATGGGGGATCGTGGGGGATCTCCTCAAGTGACAGACAGACGATGCTTTGGAGCAGAAGGTGTTGTCTTACCTGGAGGTGATCAAGGGCAAGATGAGCATCTTCAGCATCCTCATGAGGAGCTCTCCAGGAAAGGAGAAGTACTGCTTCTCCTGCACGTGGAGAAATGGTGCCAGTGGTGACACGTGGCCAGGCCGAGCCCAGGGAGAGCCGGGTGCTGGGCCCAGCGGGGCTGCAGCCTCCCGGTGCACAGAGCAGGGTCCAACCCCATGGCACCCACCCACCCACCCCCCTGTTCCTGCCCTGGGCACGGGGAGGGGCGTCTCGTGTCGTGGGGACTGGCTGTTTCATCCCTTCTCTGCCCTCATCTGTGGCGTGTGTTCTGGGACAGAAGCCTCCAGTGGGGAGAAGGGTCTGCTGGGGAGCCTGTGCCGGGCTGTGGCAGTGGCAGGACTGGGATGGCTGGTGGGAGTGCGGCCGGAGCCGTGGGCGGCTGCCGGGCCCTGGCAGCACAGCACTGGGGCACTGGCAGATTACACTCTGCTTCAATTAAGTAAGGGGATGATCCCCGCTGCGGGTGGTGATGCTGGGGGGCGTAATTGAAGTGACAAGACTTTGCTAAATCCTGGTGGGTGACCCAGGGATGTTTCAGCGCCAGCCGAGCTCTCCCGGGAGCCGCGTCCCCCCTCCTGGGCTCAGCCAGCGGCCGAGATCAGGGCTGGGCTGCAGCCAGGATGCCCCGTGGCATTACAGCCTCGGATGGAGGCTTTGGCACGGTGACATTCGATAGCACAACGCTCCTGGAAAGCAACACTCGCTCTCTCCAGTGCCTTTGTCCTGAAGGCCCTGGCGGGAGGGACCCCTGACAGCCCCCCAGGCTCCCACCACCCCTGGGTTTACTTGCTGGGCCTTCTCCAGGGAGGGGGAACAGGCTTTGGCTGAGCATCCACAGAGCCTCTGGGGTGGGTCACAGGAGGAGCCCGTCCCTCAGACCCGGTGCTGCTGTTTGTGTGGGGGGAGCCTGTCACCGGGCACCCAGCATCCATTCTCCCCATCCCCATCCCATCCTGCAGCCCCACTGGTCCCTCCCGGAGCCCCCTCACCGCCAGGGGAGGGAGGAGGGATTTGTGCTGCAGCTTTGGCATTTGGCAGCAGCTTTTGGATCAAAAACAGGAGAAAAAGCCGCGGGGAGAGACCTGCCCTGAGGTGGGTGTCGTGACGGGGAGCCTTTGCCTTTGGGGCTGTGCGTGTCGGGGGCCCGGGATGGCACTGGCTGTGGTGCTGGGGCTGGTGGCACCGCGGCCCGCCCGTCCCCTCGCTGCCGTGACTCACCAGCTCCGTCAGCTCCAGCGCCCGCAGCAGGAAGCCCAGGAGGCAGCCGGTGCCCACCGACAGCATCGACAGCGTCAGGAGCCCATTCTTCTGCCAGAAAGCCCGGACGCGCTTCCAGAGGCGCGGGAAGGCGTTGGGCAGGGAGCTGAGCAGAGCTCTCCGGACCCGCTGGCACATGGTGCCGCTCAGCCCCGCCGGAGCCGGCCCTGGCAGCGTGTCCCGGCCGCGCTCATCGCCGTGGGCGCCGGCACCGCTCTGCGCTGGGAGCTCAGCACAGTGCCGCTAATCCCGGGCCAAACGCTTCGGGGCTCTGTGGGAGCCTTTCCCGTAATGGAAAGTGACGTCTTTGGTTAATCTGCGCTTGGCACCGCGCCGGTGCCGGTGCCGAACCCGCCGGGGTAACCCCCGGCCCTGTGCCGTGGCCCGGGCATGGCACACGGCCCAGGCTCCCGTCAGGGTTGTGTTCACAGGGCCACGGGTGCAGCCCCCTCCTACCCCCCCAGGGCAGAGCAGAGGGACCGTTCCCCAGCTCATCCTGTGACCTGCACCCCCAGGCACCAGCGGATGGGGCTGAATGTGCCCCCCCGGCTCGGGGGAGGCTGCCCCAGGGTGGTGCCGGGACGCCGGGTCCATGCTCGGTGCTGTTCTGGAGCGTTCCTGTGTCAGTTTGGCCCTGGCTGGGGCCAGGAGCCTCCCAGGGGCAGCGCAGAGGCAGCCGAGGGACGCCGGGCTGGGCAGCCTCAGAGATACGGGGCTGTTCCCAGGCTGCTCTGGCAGCAGGGAAACACTCAAACCTCTCCAAATTAAAACCTCTCTCGCCCAGATTTTTAACTCGCCACCCAGAAATAAGACCACAGCACCTTCTCAAACCATTGCCATATTCTACACAGACAAAACAAAGCCATAGAGGCAGGATCTGGGGATCTCTGTGACTCCCTGTCCCAGGGATGGCATCGTGGCAGCCCCTGTTCATCCCACTGCCCTCCCGGCATGGACACGGTGCCCTTGCAGCAGCCTCAGAGGAGCCAAAGCTCCTCTCAAAGCAGGAGTCTGGCTGTTCACGCTCCAGCCCTTGGGGAGGTTGCTGTGGGTGCTGTCTTGAGCCTTCAGCCTTGGCACAGAGTGTTCAACCTGCCGGGCAGAGCCGGGTAAAGCATCAGCTCAGCGGCACAGCTGAAGCACGGTTGTGTCTTCAGCTCCATCCTCAGAGCTGCCTGTGAGCCGGGGGATGGAGTTTGTGTGTCAGGACGGAGCAACAGCTCAGGAAAGGGCAGCCCAGGCTGTCAGGGGGATCAGGGATGGCTCCGACAACACTGAGGGGCTCTGTGTGGGCAGAAAGGGTGTGGAGAAGGCCAAGGAGCTGGGAACTGAGAGAAAGGAAGGGATGTTCCAGAGACAGGGAGAAGAGTGACCCAGGGACAAGAGAGGAACAGAAAGGGGAGGGGGCAGGAGGGG
Source organism: Urocolius indicus (assembly GCA_013401255.1). NCBI lineage: Eukaryota > Metazoa > Chordata > Aves > Coliiformes > Coliidae > Urocolius > Urocolius indicus. The sequence continues at coordinate 137,359 of WBNH01007440.1, forward strand.
AGGCTCCGCTGCGCTGTGAGCCCACCACTGCCAGCCCAGCCCAGCCCAGGTCCCAGCACTCGCTGGAGGGGCCACGGCAGCAGCTCCCTCTGCACTCACCATAAATCTCCACATCATCATAGATGTCGGTGTCCCTGTGGGGCAAGGAGAGGGAGCTGTGAGCCGTTGGCAGCCCCGTGTGCCGGCGCCTGCCCGCGCCGCTGCCGCTGCTGCCGGGGCTGCTGGAGCCACAGCAGCGTCTGAGCCACATCTGGGCAGGTCCCACGCGAGGGACACGGCCTGGGGAGTGCTCACAGCACCCAGGAAGCTGCTCCCAGGGCCACAACCTCTCCTAACGCCAGAAAGGGCAGATGCCACCCCCAGCCGTTACGGTCAGTGCCTGGCGGGGCGGTTTTGAGTTGGCACTCGAGGGGCAGAGCTGGTTTGGTGCCTGGCAATCCCTACAGCTCACAGAGCAGGGAGGAAGGGCTGGGGAAGGGGTACTCACAGGTGCAGCATCACGGCCCGGGGCACGTAGCCATCTGCAACAGTGAGGAAAAGCACGTCAGGCTGTGCCAGGAGCCGGGAGGTGAGCGGGGCTGCAGCCCAGCTCCTGCCCCTGCCCCGGACACGGCGCGTTGCATCATCTCAGTCCCTGGGGAGCAGCCCGGCTCTGGGGAGCTGAGATGGATCCTTGGGAGGAATCTGCTCAGGGCAGTGCAGGGAGGGGCTGGGCAGAGCCTGAGCCCATCTCTCTGCCCAGGAGCTGCAAACGTGGCCCCGTCGCTGGGCTGGTGGCCAAGAGGCTCCAGGAGCCACGAAGGCGGTCAGAGGGAGCCAAGGAGCCGAGCCAGCCGCTGAAATGCTGGGAGCTGAAATGATGGGAGGAGGAGCAGGATGTTTGTGCAGAGACAGGGAACGTTTGAGAGCCCAGGAAGGCCAGGTCTGCCCAAGGGGACGTCTCCTGCTGCCAGGGGGTCTGCGCCTGGGGAAGCCCCTTCCCACACGGTGTGAGCTGTGATCCCCGCTGCAGCAGTGCCTCAGCTGCCCCCGACTTACACCTCCTCTGGCTGTTCCGGCAGAGGATCTGCTCCCGACTTGTGAACTGAATGACGTCCAGGATTTCCCCTCGTCTCAGCGGCAGGTGCCTTCCACCGCCCCTCTTCTCCACCGCTGCAGGATCAACCATCATCTGAGTCAGGACACTGATGTTCCCTTCAAACTGGAACACAAAGAGCAGCGCTGCAGCTCGGCAGCTGCCCAGGGCAGCGTGAGGCGCAGCTCCCACCGCTCCCCCTCTCCAATGGTCTGTGGGGCTGGTGTGATGTGGGGCTGTTGCAGTGGGGAACGGGGCAGGTGTGACCTGGGCATCGGCCCCTCGCTTGCCCCCCACTGCATTGTGCCCTTCTCTGGAGGTGAGAGGCAGTTTAGTGAGATAGTCAGAGAATCAGTTTAGTTGGCGAAGCCCCTGAAGCTGCTGCAGTCCCAGCCCTGCCCAGCCCAGCACTGACCCACAGCCCTCAGCACCTCAGCCCCACGGCTTTGGGATTCCCTCCAGGGCTGGGCACTGCCCCAGCTCCCTGGGCAGCCTGGCACAGGGGCTGACACCCCTCTCAGGGATGCAGTTCTGCCTCAGCTCCAGCCTCAACCTGCCCTGGGGCAGCCTGAGGCTGTTTCCTCTTGTCCTGCCGTTCGTTACTGGGATCAGTCAGCAGTGGCTCGTTGCTGCTCACCTTGAATCTCTTCTGAAATTCCCTGTCTGCCTTCTCTTCCTTCTTGCATTCTTTGAGTGTCTTTGGCTTTGTCCTCCGGGAGACCTGGGCCTCTCTGCAGAGTTATTGCAAGTCATGGGAGAGCTCAGGTGACCTCGGGCTCTGCTCCCTCCCTTCCCCTTCTCCCCCTGCCCCTGGCTGCTGCCTCGTCACATTTCCCTGCACCAGCTCTGGAGCTGACGGGCTCTCAGGACAGATTTCAACCTGCTGCTTGTGCTCTTCACCGTGGACATTTCCACCCCGAGCCCAGCAGAGACCATTAAACCACCGTCTCTGTGAAAGCCACCAGAAGCCCTGACCCTCTGGGGACCCTCAGAAAGACTGAGAACCCGTTACCTCTGTGCAGCTGCCAGCAAGGTGACCCTGTCAGAGGCTCCACCAGCATCACCACCTGTAAAACCAAACCCCAGGAGAGGTTCTGCCAGAGGCTGCTGTAAGGTGTAGACATCCAGAGGCAGGACACAAGACTGAAGCAGCAGCAAGAGCTCTCTCCTCCTGGGGCTGAACCCTCAGTTTGCCTCCAGAGCTGGGGGGACATCGGGGCTTCCCGTGTATGGCAGAGACACCCGTCACCCTCCCGTGCATGTGAGCACTGGGCTCAGTGTGGGCTCCTCGGGGCCTCGAGGGTCTCTGAGCTACAGCTCACCTCAAGCAGCACCCCACACCCCCCTGTACCCACCTCCTCGAGGCTGGGGATATGCTGTGGGCCGGGACAGGGGAGGCAGCAGAAAGCTTTGGCCTCTCCTGAGCAGTGCAGGGTCTACAGCATCCACGTCATCATATACCTCATCTTCATCCCTGCAGTGAGGCAGAGGGGGATTAGGAAGCAGCGATGGCACTGGGGAACCAGGGCAGGATCGAGGCTGCCAGGAGTGGGGTGCTGTGGATTGTCCCCAGGTCTGGGACAGAGCAGGATGGCAGCTCTGCACCATGTGCCAGCAGGTCCTGCCGAGGCTCTGCCAGGCAGCACCACAGCCTGGGCTGCAGGAGGTGAGCAGTGAGAGCAGACAGCAGCGGTGTGATGGCAGCAGCCAGACTCTGGCCGTGCAGCCCCTGAAGGACGGCACTTTGCAGCACAGGAGCTGCCTGCAGAAGGGGCACAGAAGTGCTGCCTCGGTGCTCACCCCGTTGCGCTCGGAGCGTCCCGCGCTGGGGCTGCCGTAGCACAGCCTGGCTTCAGCTGACCTGCAGTAAAAAGAGGAACAGGAGGGAGCAGCGAGGGATTGTTTCATGTTTTCAGTCTTGCCTCAGTACCCAGTGTTTCCAAAGACACCCAGTAGCCCGATGTTTCGATCTCCCAGGAGCTCCAGGCTCTAGCTGGGGACGTTTCCCTTGCTGAAGGAGCAGTGTCCTTCCCTGGGGCCCTGCGGGTGTCTGCCCCTACCCGGCTGAGCCCTCCTGGGTGGCTCCGTGGCAGGACACACGGACGTCCCGGGGCTGAACTTGTGCAGGTCGACGTTGGGCGGGCGCCGGGGCTTGTCCGGCCGCGCTCCCAGCGCCGCGGCGTGCGGCAGAGGCCTCCGGCGCGGCACAGCCGGCTGCCCTGTGCCAGGGGACGCTGAGGCAGAGGCTGGAGCCGCCTGGTCCCCGGCGAGTGGCCGTGTCTGCTGGGCTGGGTGTCTCTGGGGAGGGTCAGAGGGAGCTGCCACCTCCCTGTTGAGCACGTCCCCTCTTCCTGGTGCTGCAGGGGTCGGGTGGAAGCTGCTGCCTTGAGCAACCCCCTTCCTCCGTTGCGCCATCCGTCCCGGGGGCTGACAGAGGGGGTGAGGCAGCACGTGCTGCCCCACACTCTGGCCTCTCCCATGGGATGGAGAAGCGCTGCTGAAGCCCACGCTCCCGGCCCGGGGGGGCTGCGGGGGCGGCTGCCCCGTGGCACCGGGCACAGGGCTCTGTCTCGCTTCGGGACGGTCTGTCCTCTGCCCTTGGAGCTTTGCCCGTAGGTGCCTCACCACGGCCTCTTTGGCTTCCAGATGCGTCTGCAACCATGAAGAACAGCTCCAGTTAAAACCCTGCGGGGGAAAATGCGTCAGCCCAGGTCCCACCACACAGGGGCATCCAGGAGGCGTCTCACGGAGCCTTTTGGTCCGATCCACCTTTCTTCCACTACCAGGGACCACTAAAACAGAGGAACTGGGTGGGGGGTTTTACCCTGCAGTGGCAGAGCTGCTGAGGGCAGAATTTGGGATCTAACAATCAGCTGGTGCTCTGATGGGAGCAGCCTGCCCGCTCTGGCCCTGATTCCCATGAGATCAGTCCATGGTGGGCCTGGGGCATTCAGGCAGGAGTTGGTGGGGGTGACCACGCAGAGCTGCCAGCCCTCCCGGAGGAACACCCGGGACAGGGTTGTTGGAACTCACCTGCCAAAGCCTGTGTGTGTGCAACAAACCAGCCCCAGAGGCAGCAGCTCTGCTCTACTTTTCTGACCAGTGGGTTTCCTGTGCGGCTCACACCACACACATGTGAACTGGGACACAGCAGCCCCAGCACAGAGCTGTCCCCAGCTCCCTGAGCGACCCAAAAGCACCTTCTGCTGGGGCCTCAAAGGCTGCCAGGAGGACGATGAATGGCTTTTGGAAGAAGAGTGCTGAGCTCAAGGTACAGCACAAAGCTCTGGGCAGGATCCAGCCCCTCGCAAGGACACCACCGAAGCCCTTCTGAGCAGGAGTGAGGAGGCACAGCTCTGCTCCCCGTGCCCATCCCCTGCTCCCCGCGCCCACCCCCGGCTGCACGCAGCCTGTGCCCACTCCAACTCACCATCTCCCTTCAGCAGCCGCTGTCCTTGTGCTCACCCCAGGACCACCAGAGGCATCTGAGCAGAGGGACTTGCACAAGTTGAGCTTCCCCAAAGACACCCCCCCCAAGAAAAGCTCTTTCCTAACGCCTGGTGAGAGCTGTGTGCAACGTCAGGAAGGCGCCGCAGCCTGACTGAAACAGAACGAGGAGGAGGAAGAGGAGGAGGAGCTGCAGCTCTGGCTGCACCGGACTCTGGTGCTGTTGGGAAGCGTGATGCCTACCGAGCCCTGCTGCCCACCGAGCCCTGCTGCCCACCGAGCCCTGCTGCCCACCAAACACTGCTGACCAAAGACCCATCCGACAGCCCAGGGTCTGGGGGCTGACTGCACGAGGGATGCCGAGTCAGCGGGAGGGGGGCAGCGGCTGCGGCTGTGTCCGGTGTGTCCGGAGCCGGGGACGTTGGCGCCGGAGACATGCTGCGGGATGCTGCGGGCGGGCGCGGGGCTGGAGCTGTCGGGGATGCTGCGGGATGCTGCGGGCGGGTGCGGGGCTGGAGCTGTCGGGGATGCTGCGGGATGCTGCGGGCGGGCGCGGGG
>WBNH01007440.1:147795-160641 GCA_013401255.1 Urocolius indicus
CCCCCGCACCCCCCCCCCACCCCCCGCATCCCCTCTCCAGCCCCTGCATCCCCTCCTCAGCTCCTGCATCCCCTCCCCAGCTCCTGCATCCTCTCTCCAGCCCCTGCATCCCCTCCCCAGCCCCTGCATGCCCTCCCCAGCCCGGGCTGGGGGTGACACGGCTCAGCGGAGCCCACGCTGGCGACAGACCAGAGTGGCAAAAACCCCTCATCGCTGCTCTCTCGTGTTCTACCGGCACCGCTTTGTGCGGTGTCAAACGGCTTTGCTTTGGGGTGAGGGTATTTCTTGAAACAAATGGTTAAGGGAGCAGTGGGATGGTTAATTGAGGAATTATTGAATCGTTGGGTATGTCTCAAACTGCTCAGCGCACACTCTGCCCTCTGCTCCTGCTGCCTTTGTGCGCAGGGACCTCTGGCTCGACGGGTGTCCCCGGAGAGGTGCTGCAGGGGGTTTTCACGCCTTTGTTTTGCAAATCTTCGCAGGAAATTGATGTGGGAAGGTGCTTGGGCAGCTGCTCCTCGGGGGATCCCTCGCCGTTTAGGTAAGCACAGCTGCGGGTCTGGCTGGTCCCGTTCGCCCCGGGCGCATCCGCAGCTCTGCGGCTCCGGGAAGGGTGACAGGAGCGGCTTTGGGGTGACGGGAACTGATTTGGGGTGACAGGGTCAGGTTTGGGGTCACCCCTGCAGCTCACCCTCTGGACTGGGGCTGACGGCAGGGACTGGGTGAAGCCAACAACTATCTGCAGTGATGCTCCTGCAGCTCCTCCAGCCCTTGGCTCCCTCCCGGGAGGGACAGAGTAGAATCTACCGACCAGGAGGCTGAATTCGGCCGCTGGGGCAGGTGCTCATAGAGCTCAAGGTGCCTGTGACCGCAGGCACGGGCAGCCCCAGCAGTTGCCTTCTCCAGCAGAGGATGTGCCGTCCCTGTCCCCTGACTGCTGGAGGAGGGGGATGCTCTGGGGCAGGATGAGCCCAGAGAGTTGTTTCAGGCCAAGGCAGCACTTTGTGTTCCCTGCAACCACAAAAACGTGGCAAATGAAAGTCAAGCAAGTCAAACCACAGAGAATGAATTGGCCACTGCTTTGCAGGGGCAGAGCACGGGCAGCTGGCTGAGATACAGCAGGAGCAGATGCCCTCCTTCCCTCCCGCCTTGGTCCAGGGCATCTGCCCCTTCTCTCATGGGTCCCAGGGACTGGACTGGGTTTGTTTCTAACTTCAGGGAGTCCTGAGGAGAAGAGAAATGCCTGGTTTGGGCAGAAGCTGCCTCCAGCTGCTGTGTCCCTCACCACTGTGATGTGCACACGTTCAGGACCCCCCACGATCGCCTCCACACCATCGTTGCCATCCAGCAGCCATCCAGCAGCGCAAGGGCCGGGGCAGCGGGGCTGGAGCTGCAGCTGAGCCTCCTGCCCCCACGCCAGACTGTCTGTGCTGTATGGAAATGAGACAAGGCTATTTTTTTTTTTTAATTAAAAGCTATTTTAAACAGCACTTTTATAAATGAACCCTCTACCAAATGTTTGTCAGCTTGTAAAATAAACGTCAGGGCAATTTGCAGCTCCGTGGGGCTCCCTGTGCTGCCCCAGGGCCCCTCTGTCAGCACCAGCACCCCCGGAGCTGCAGCACCCAGGCTGGGGCTGCACAGGACGCTTCCCTCGGGGGCGGGGGGGGAAGAAGGGGTTGGGAGGAAGCTAGGCAGGTGGGTCAGGGCAGAGCTGGCCCTCGGTGGGCAGCCCCAGCTGCCCTGAGGGTGCCACAGCCTCTGGTGAGTTTGGAAGAGGAAGGAGAGGAGCCAGAGGATACAAACAGTTTCCTCTATCAATTAGCTCATTGCCTCCCTGTCTGTTCTGGATAATTAACATCCCCTGATAATTAACAGAGGTTACAGGCACCAGCTGGGCCAGTAGCCTTTGGCTTGTCTCCATGTGCTGGGAGCCGTCCCCTCTGCCTGTGCCCCTGCACCTTCTCAGGACTTTCCCTGGGACATCTAACAGGTTTTTCTCATCCTGCTCTTTTTATCTGCTGTGCTGGCAGATGCTGTATGATATTTTTTCCTATTCAGTCACGTGGCATTAAATCAAACAGCAGCTGCAAAGAGCCCTGTGCAGCGCCAGCAGCTCCCCCGGCCCCGTGCTCAGCTTTATTCCCCCCAGCCAGGGGCCACGGGGTTCTTGTGGTATTTCATTAATATCAAGCATTCAAGAATTAGCAGCAGAGGCCTTTTAATCCCTAGGGAGCCAATTGGCTGTATTTTTTGTTGGAATAGTAGGTTAATTTTGGTTTGGTTCCTCGTGCTGCTGTTTCTGTGCAGCCCAGGGCCTGGCAGCGCTGCGGGGGCTCTGCAGCAGCTGCTGAAACAGACCCCAGGGCACCCGACCCCACACACCTCTGGGGATGTGGGATGGGGGCACCACCGTGGTGGCCTCAGCACGGGGCGGCAGGAGCTGCTGCAGAGGGATGGGGTGGGAAGGGGACGCTCACCCAGCCCACTGGGCTCTGGGGGGCTGCATTCCTCCGTGCAAAGGTCCCATTAGTGCCATCATTACAAACCCGTTAGTCCCCTATGGAGAGCAAACGCAGCCCAGGCAGGGCCCCTCTGCCCGGCTCTGCCCCTGCCCCTGCCGCCCAGCTTGTGTACTGGGGCTAATTGGTGCAGGTGCCCTGTTTCACACCTTGTTAGCACAGCAATCAGCTCTCTTTACCCTCCTGATGGCTCTTGTGCATATTTGACTCCAATCCATCTTTGCACTGTGTTATAAATGCAGCTGCCGGGAGACTGGCAGGAGTGGAGCTGGGGCACTAGAGCCATGCTGGGGACTGTCCTGCTGCTGCTGGCCCTGGCCAAGCCGGTGTCCCTGAGCCCGGCCGGAGCCGCGAGCCGGAGGGCTGAGGCACTGAAGAGGCTCCTGGAAGTCTTTGGCATGGAAGACCCCCCACCCCCCCCAGCTCACTTCAAGCAGCCGCCCCAGTACATGGTGGATTTATTCAACAGCGTCGCCAACGCAGACGGGGTCACCAAGAACCCCGACATCCTGGAGGGCAACACGGTCCGCAGCTTCCTGGATAAGAGTAAGGGGGGTGTCTGGGGGGGGGGTGTCTGCAGGGCTGGGGACAGGGCTGGAGGGGGGTCTGTGGGAGAGTGCCTGTGAAGAGGGGGACAGGGCTGGGGGGGGGCCCAGCAGGGAGGTGCTGCCCCAGTTTGGCCCCGTGTCTCAACCTGTCCTTCCCCCCAGCTCATGGCAAGATGCGATTCCTCTTCGTCCTCTCCAGCGTGGCCAAGAATGAGAAGATCCTGACGGCAGAGCTGCATCTGTTCCGCCTCTGGCCAAGAGCCACCGAGGGGCCCAAAAGGCAACACTTGTGCCAAGTGAGGAGGGGTCAGGATGGGGATGAGGACAGGGCTGGGATGAGGGTGGGCACAGGATGGGCATGGGGACAGGATTGGGATGGGGGTGGGCACAGGATGGGGATGGGGACAGGGCTGAGATGGGAGTGGGGACAGGGCTGGGATAGGGATGGGCACAGGATGGGGAGGGGGACAGGGCTGGGATAGGGATGGGCACAGGATGGGGAGGGGGGATGCAGACACGGAGGGCTGTGCCCCAGTGTGTGCCCTGGGATGCCACTGGCACTCTGCAGTCACTTGCCGGCAGTGGGAGCACATCCCAGCTCTGTGAAATTCGCACCCTCTGATGCTGCCGTGTGGCACAGAGCACTGTGATGATTTAACTGTGGTGGGTTAAACACCATTCTGGGTTGTTCACACACCAGCCGAGGCACCTGTGGGTTGTGAATCCAAGCTGACAACTCCTCCATCTCCCACCTTTGTTTTTCCCCAGTTCCCATGTCCAGGGCCTTTCCCCTCAGGCAGGACACAGGTAACTGCCCTTTGCTGCCTTCCCCAGGTCAGTGTCTACCAAGTGCTGGAGCGGAGCGAGCCCGATGCCCCCGCAGGGAAGAAGCTGCTGGCAGCCCGGCTGGTCTCGCTGCAGGACTCGGGCTGGGAGGTCTTTGCCATCACTCAGGCTGTGAGTTGCTTCTCCTCAGGTTGGGGTGGCACAGAGGGGACCCCGGGGGGTTGTTTTTAACCCATTTCACCCCCAGCCTCTCGGGTTCTGGTGCAATTCCCTACCTGTAGTAGCTGCAGGAATGGGGGGGGGCAGCAGCCTCTGGGAGGGGGGGTCAGAGCCCTGCCAAGAGCCCAGGGCTGCTCCATCCTGCCCCAGCCCGGTCCCACAGCCACACGGGTGATGCTGCTGCTGCCTCCTGCCGTGAGGGGCCCCGTGCCACAGCCCCGGAGCAGCGCAGCCGCTTCCCACGGCCCCGGCCGTGACACCGGTTTGGTTGCGCAGGTTCGTGACTGGACTGAGGACGAGAGCAGGAACCAGGGTTTGCTGGTGACGGTGCAGGGTGTGGATGGGAGCCCAGTCGACCCCGCACTGCTGCAGTTTGCCTCCGGCGGGGACCACCACGAGAGCAAGAAGCCCATGTTGGTGCTGTTCACGGACGACGGGCGCCGGGGCACGTCCCTGCCGGTGGCCGGCTTCCCAGGTGGGTCCCACGTGCCGCGGCACCGCTGCCTCGCTGCTGGCGGCCCCTGGTCTGGGGGGCGATCCCTGCAGGTGGGCTCCTGCAAACCCAGAGCTCCTTCTGCTTTGGCTGCACACAAAGCCTGTGAGGGGGTGGCCAGGGCCTGAGCGCTGCGCTCCTCCTGCCGGGCCGGCGCGGCGGCTGACGCCAGCGGCTGCTTCTTTCCGGCAGAGTCACAGCCGCAGGCTCCCGCCCTCCCCGCCAAGGTGCCGGTGCCCAGGCTGAGCAGGCTGCGCGGCACACGCTCGCTGGACCGGCTCCAGCCCTGCCAGAGACATCCCTTGTCCGTGGACTTCGAGGAGATCGGCTGGTCGGGCTGGATCATCTCCCCGCGGGGGTACAACGCCTACCACTGCAAGGGCTCCTGCCCCTTCCCGCTGGGCGAGAACATGCGGCCCACCAACCACGCCACGGTCCAGTCCATCATCAACGCCCTGAAGCTGAGCGAGGGCGTCAGCAGCCCCTGCTGCGTCCCCGACAAGCTCTACTCCATCAACCTGCTCTACTTCGACGACGATGAGAACGTGGTGCTCAAGCAGTACGACGACATGGTGGCCGGGAGCTGCGGCTGCCACTGAGGCGGGACGAGCAGGACGGTGCCGGTGCCGCCACGGCAGAGGCTGCTCCTGCTCCCTACAGAACATCCCTGGGGCGAGGTTTGTCCCACCGAAGCCTCTAACAGAGACCAGGGTGAGCAAAGCAGGGGGCTCCTGGCTGTGCCCCGTGGCAGTGCCCGGGCAGGCTCAGAGCTGAGCTGCCACGCAGGAGCCCGTGCGACGGCGGCCCCGGGGCAGCGGCTCCACGTCGGGGCCCCTGCACGTGGTGCAGTTCTCGTGGCCCATGCAGAGGCTCCCCCAGGCTGTACTATATGTATATAGCAAAAGCACTAATATATGGCAGAAACTGCCTGTACAGGGGCCTGCGAGCGTCTGCACGTGGCTGCAGGGCTGGGACTTGGAAAACAAAGTCAGAGGAATTATTAAAAGCGCTGTTCTGTGAGGGGCTGTTTGTGGGCCACTGGCCAGGGGTGAGCAAAGCCCCCTGTGGGCACCACTGCAGGGGCTCTGGTTGCTGAGCCCCGTTTCTTTGGAAGCTGAAAAGCTTGAAGGGATCCCTCAGCTGTCCCATAATGGGGAAGGCAGTCCCTGAGCAGGTGTGTGCGGGGACGTGCTGCCGGCCTCTGGGGTGAAAGGGGGCTGCAGAGGTGGGTGGTGGTGAAGGAGGGCTCTGGATGAAGATGGCTGGAGAAGGCTGCACTGTATCCAGAGAGAAGGCTCCTTGTGGAAGGGCCATGGGGTGGAAAGCAGCTCACCAGGGGGGTAGGTCAGTGCTGGGAGGCTGCAGAAGATGGGAGTCCCTGCATAGCAGGGAGCAGGTGTGTGGGGGTCTCCACCTCACCCCTGAATTACCAGCAGTTTACTGAGTTACATGAAGTGATGGCCAATACTCCAAAGCATGGTTTTCCCCTGGTTTATTAAGTGCCTGTTCCTGGGGATGCTCTGGCTGCCAGTGCTACAGCTCCAGGGTGCCCACGGGGCCAGTGCAGCAGCATCTCCAGCCAGGAGCGTGGCCTCAGGCTCCCAGGCAGGGGGTCTGGCTGGAAGGACACACAGCTGTTGCCATTTCTGTGGCTTTTCACCTAAATCCCTGCACTGGACTCAGCCTGGGCTGTGTCTGCTTGGCTGGAAGGAGCCGTGGGGTCCCAGGGCCTGTGACGGTGAGGAAGTGGCACAACAGCCACGGGCACAGCTCAGGCCAACACGCAGCCTGAGTGGCAGCAGCTCTACTTCCAACACAGAGTCCCTAGACGTTGCTGTGACTTCACTGCCCAGCCACGGAGCCTCCCTGGGGCCAGGACCTGCTGCAGGAGGGGCAGGGTGGAGGGTGGGCAGGAGGGGTCCCGCAGAGGGGGTCAGTGGGGACAGCGGGGGTCGGCTCTGCAGCATTCCGACAGCTTCTGCAGGACTCGCTCCTTCAAACAGACCCTCCTGGAGAGCTTCAGTGACTGACTGGTCTCGTGAGCCTTCAGCTTGGCATAGTAGTCAGAAAACTTGTTGTAGAGGATGGAGATGGGCATGCCATTGAGGATGATGCCGAAGGAGATGCAGGCGAAGGCCACCATCCTGCCGAGCACCGTGTCGGGCACCGTGTCTCCGTAGCCCACAGTGGAGAGGCTGACCTGGGCGAGGAAGGGAAAGGAGACAATCCTACGTGGAGAAGCTCAGCAGAATCCCAGCTGCCAGAGCTGGGTCCCACCTGCATGGGAGCAGGTATCTCCTGGGAGCACACAGCCAGCTCAGCTGCCCCCCATGCAGCAGCCCACGCAGCGAGAGCGAGCCTGAGGAAAGGGCTGGGTGAGGCCCTGGGAGCAGAGCCCAGAGGGACCTTCCTGCTCTCCTCCCTCAGCCCTCCTCCTGGCTGCCTCGAGGGGTGAAACTGAAGCAGGCAGCTTGTGGGGGCCAAGGGGGATTATGAGAGCAGAAGTGATCTGTGGGATCATTTCATCCGTAAATCAAAATGCCCTCGTGACCTCTGGCTCTCAAAGGCTTTGGCTGCTCCTCAGCGCAGAGGTAATCCAGGTTTATCACAGCACTCAGCTCTGCAGAGCCTCCAGACAAGGCTCCTGCCCCCCTGCACACACCCCGGGCTGTGTCCTGTCCCAGGCTGCGGGCTGAGGCTCAGTGTGACCCCTGCACACAACCCCTCAGCCTCCCCAGCACTGAGGGGCTGCAGAGCTGTGCCTGCCACAGCCATCCCCATGGCTGTCCCCATCCCCTCCTCCACCCAGCACCAGGGTCCTGGGATAGATAAAGCCCAGGCTGAGTGACATCCCCCTTGTCACTAACCCAGGCCTGGAGGTCCCAAGCCACCACCTTTGTGCCACCATCCCATCCCAGTGACAGCTTTTGAGCCTCTGAGCTCAGTCTAAAACTCCAATTGCTTTTCTCCAAGCATGTAGGGCTCTGTGTTTTCCCCCAGGACCGAGCTGCCAGGAGGCTGAGCCCTTTTCCACCTCTTGTCTGGCTGCAGTGGGGCAGCCCCCCAAGCAGCAGGGACCCCCCCTGAGCAGCGGGACAAGCCCCTGAGACCCACCGCCCCCTCTCCCGAGGAAGGTGCTCACGCCTTACCGCCGCCCACCACCACGTGTAGGGGATGCTGGTGAAGTTGGTGCCTGGGACATCGTGTTCCACCGAGTGCATGAGAGCGGAGAAGGTGAAGACGCCCATGGCGATGAAGAGGAGGAGGCAGCAGACCTGCTGGTAGCACTGGCGCATGGTGAAGCCGAAGGCACGCAGGCCGGTGGAGTGGCGAGCCAGCTTCAGGATGCGGAAGATCCTCATGAGCTTGACGAGCTTGAGGACCTTGCCCAGCTTGCTGACGTTCTCCACCTTGTGCAGCTCCTCGTGGTAAAGCGTGTCGGCTTCGTCCAGGTTTTCGAAGAGGATCTGGACGTAGAAGGGCAGGATGGCCACCAGGTCCACGGCGTTGAACGCCGCCCGCAGGAACTGCTTGAAGCTGGAGGAGGAGACGAGGCGCATGAGGTACTCGGAGGTGAAGAAGATGGCACAGATCATCTCCAGCTGCTCCATCCACATCTTCCACGTCTTGTGCTTCATCTCCTCCACCGTGCTCAGCGTCATCCCCACGATGGAGATAAGCACGAAGAAGCTGGACAGGACAGCGATGATCTTGGCTGCGACGGAGGAGTAGGGGTTCTCGATGAGGTTCCAGATCATCTTCCGAAACCGCCCCAGAAACTTGCCCTCAAACTGCTGCGCCGAGTCCAGCGGCTCCAGTTCTGCCTCCAGCTCCTTCTGTATCTTCAGGTACTCGCTGAGCTCATCTTGCTTTTCCTCAAACAGGATCCGGCAGCAGCGCTGGGAGTACTTCAGGTGGATTCCCCAGTACTCGATTTCCTCCACGAAGTTGCTGGGGCACATCTCGTCCATTATCCACAGGACCCCGCTGCGGTAGAAGTGGAAGATGTAGTGGAAAATGGAAGGGTCTCTGTCGAAGAAGTACTCGTTCCTCTGCACGGAGTAATCATCGCAGAGCTGCAGCTTCTTCATGGGGTCAGTGTAGAGAGCCAGCTTCCCCAGCCTGGTGACGGGGTACCGGGCTGCCACCTTGTAAGCGATCCGGAACAGCGTGCCACCCACGTTGATGTTGAGCAAGGATTTGTTCCTCTGGAGGGGAGCCTGGCCGTGCTCCTGGCCTCCCTCTGTCACGTTCTGCATGGAGCTCCATGGCTTCACCAGGCTGTCCTGCGCGAAGGGGATGTGGCTCTCCCCCCCCTCCAGCCCGCGGCAGCCCCGTCGGTCCCCGAGCTTCAGGCCGGCCGAGAGGCTGGCGCGGCGTGGCCCCGGCGGCCTCATCCCGTCAGGAGCAGCGGGACGGTGGCTCCATGAGAGGCTCCCACTGCCGGGACGCTGCCGAGACGGCGCTGAGCCGCTGCCACGCGGCACCTGCCGGCTCCCAAAGCCGATTGCTGGTCAGATGGCCGCTTGCAGCGCGGGCGCCGCAGGCAGCTCAGTGTCCGCTCCCTAAGACCGTAATGAGATTGGGGCGTCAGCCCTTTATGTAAGGGACTATTTCCAGCGTCTCTTTTGCGTCTCTTTTGCCTGTTCTGCCCTTCAGTGGCCGTGTGTTGGTCATCTCCACCCCGTGTCCAGCGCGGGCACCCCCACGGCAGGTTGGAGAGCAGGACCTCAGCTTCCCCAGTGCCCTCCCTCGCTGGGCACAGAGGTGCAGGCACATGGGATTTGTATCAGCTTTGGAGCCCCACGACAGCTGCTGCTTTGGGCACCGGGCGCTGCTCACACACACGAGCACTAAAGCTGCTGCCTTGTTCCCTCAGCAGCCTGTGCCCTGGAGCAGCCCCGAGTGCCCAGCTCAGCCCTGAGACACAGGTTTGGGGCAAGGGAACCATCCCACCCCCCACAGTGGGTGTCCAGCTCCTGCCCTGCTGCTCCCACAGGAACTGGGGCGCTGGGAACACGAGGACACAGTGAAAGCTCCCCTGGAGCTCAGGAACCCAAGAGGAGCAGTTTATCCATTGGATTTGCAAACAAAATGGGAACCAAAATGAACAGGGCCCACGTTTGGTGCCTTCCCCAGGGCTGCAGCCCTGCCCCAGCGTGCAGAACGTCACACTGATTCCCGTGAGCGGATCTAATTAACTGCAGAGACCTGGAGCACAAAGCTGCTCCCGGGGGAAAAGCAGCTCAGGCTCCCCTGCAACGGAAGGCTCCGAGCCTGGGATTAGGGCAACAGAAATGCTTCTGGCACGGGGCAGAGGAAGGGAAATTGCTGTCACAAACAGCCTCAAGTTTTGGCACAACACCACACAAGTGTTTCTTTGATTTCAGCCCTGAAACACAGCTCAAGGAACAGCAAAGCCCGTGGGAGCCTGCAGTGGGAAGTGACAGGGACGCTGCGCTCAGCCCTGGCCCCCCTCTCCCTGCACAGAGCAATTTCAGCTCAGCTCTCCCTGCAGCCCCCGCCTCCCCCTGCACAGAGCACTCTCAGCTCAGCTCTCCCTGCAGCCCCGCTCCCCAGGCACAGCCCCGAGTTCAGGCAGGCTTAAGTTTGCCACCTTGCTCTTGGCCAAGCTTTCCTCTTGTCCTCTGCCCTGCCATCACACCCACGGCCAGTGCCTGCCCACTCCCCATACGGCCCCTGTCCCAGGCTGTGACGAGCCAAAGGTGATGCAGCCTCCCACCTACAGAAATCAAGTAAATGCACAAATCCAAGAGAAGAAAAAACACTCAGACCTCCTTAGTTCTAAGTTCTTTATTGTCCTGTGTCACTCACCCACAGCTGTCCCCACTGGCCCTGTGGAAGCCACATGAGGCCGTGTGCACCCGTGCAAACGACCTCCTGGTCCCAAACAGGGCAGCCCTGGAATAACCCAGCACCCCCCTGGGTACAGCCGCACACACACGCTGCCCTGCAGTGAAAGACTCCTGCTCGAAGGCTGGTGTCTGCTTGGCAAAACAAGAGCTCCCCTTTCAGGCACAGAGACCCTCAGCCTGGGCAGCAGCTTTCTCTCTTTTGAGTGTGAGGTGGGTGCTGGTCAGTTCCCTCCTTGCAGTACCACACTCCCTGCTCCTGGCCAAGCCCTACTCTCTTACAGTTTGTAACCGTTGCCCTGGTCCTGCCATTGCAGACCTTGGTAAAAAGCTTCTTCCTTATGAGCTGCCTTTATCTACTGACACATTGTGGTGTCCCCAGAGCCTTCTCCAGGCATTGCCCTGGACCAGGTGCAGGACCTTGCAATGGCCTTCTTGAACTTCACAAGGTTCCCACGGGCCCATTTCCTGCGCCTGAAGGTCCCTGTGGATGGATCTGCTCTCCCAGAAGACAGGAGCTTCTCAGCCTGCAGCTCCCTGCACGGCCCAGCACATCAGCACAGACACACAGCACCAACAGAGTGTGTCTGACCCACCTGGAGCCTGTGAGCAACGACCAAAATGGGTGAGAGACCCTTTTTGTCTGGCAAAAGCCAGGGCAAGGATGGGGCAGGGGAAAAGTCTCTTGGCTGGAGGTGCAAGGAGCAGTTGAGCAGCTCCTGTCACCTCACGGAGCACGAAATCTTTGTGTCCAAGGCCACACTGGTGAGGATCAGCATTTACAGTCCCTGGGTGCAAGACAATGAAGGAACTTCTCTCCCCTGTCTGTGAGGGGTGATTTAACAGCATCAGGGAAGGTGCCACACGATTGCCAGAGCCAAAGCAGGGCCATGTCCTAAGAGCCATTCCCAAGGGGAGCATCCTCTTGTTATTCCAGTGCAACAACCCAGATTTGAGAGTTTATGTCCAATTCACTCAGCCTCTGTGGTGAGCAGGAGACCAGGCTAGTCCCACCTCATTGCCTCATAATAAAGATCCCTGCCACGAGAACAGAGAACACCTGGTTACTGGGGGAAAAAGCCTGGTCTGACTCCAGTTTGTGCAAAGTGGAGTGAAGCAACCCACAAGAGATGAGCGTCTTGGCAAGAGTGCTCAGTGTCCCCAGCAGCACAGGAAGGACAGAGAAGCCAGCACCTCCTCAGATTCAGCTGTACAACTATCTCTGCAGTCAAGCAGGGGACTTGATCCCTGACTGCGAGGAAGGAAGGGAAGGGGGAATTTGTGCTGCCTCAGGGCAGACTGAAACCCCCAGGCTCATGGCTGACCAGCAGTAAGAACAGCTGGGAAAAGCTGCCCCAGAGGAGAAAGCTCTGGATGCCAGAAACACGGGGCAAGGTGGCACCTCTCCCTCACACATATGGAGTACACGGAGTGCAGGAAACTTACCCTTCAGGGAAATGAGCCTACCTGGCTCTTGTCAGGTATCAGCTGTTCCTTGGATGCTTTTTCAACACTGAAGACGCCAGATCTGCTTTTTGCTGTGGACAGGCCCCACACAGTGACAGAACCCACTGCTACCAGGATGCTCAGGAGTGCTAGGAAGGAGAGTGCACAAGCAGAGAGCCACTCACTGCACTTGGCCTGAGCGCCAGGCCGGGGCTCTGCCACTCCACAGCGTTAGCTGACAGCCAGAGATCAGCAGCTTCCCTCAAGGGCAAGGGACAGAGAGACAGGGAGAGAGTTAGTGCCAGACTGCATGGAATGACCTTTCTAAGGACACAGTCAGAGGAATGATTAAGCCGTGGTGTAAGGCTCTCCCAACCCAGCAAAAGCAGCTACCAATACAGGGCTGGAATTAACTCCACCAGGATACTCAACCTACAGCTCAAGCCAGGACCTCGTGCAGCACCCCGAGTCCCACATACCTGCAAGAACCAACATCCCCATGCGGCCTTGGCTCCCCAGCTGCACAGAGCCCCCAGGCACCGGCGTCGCTGAAGCCTCTTTAAGGGAAAGAGCAAGAGATCCATCAAGGTTTCCACCTCACCTTCTGGTCAGCATTCAAAGCAGCCGCCAATCCAAACCTGGCTGAGCTCCCAATTCACCTCGGGCGTGCAAAGAGACCTCTCTTTGATTTAAGCAAAACCTTATCTGCCATTTGCCCACGTCAGAAGGAGGAAGATAAGGGAAGCTGGAACAGCACTTTTAAGCACCTCAGCCAACCCGCAGGTCTCCAGAGCAGCAGCACCAACAGCCCTGGGGAGCCACACGAACCTGCACCTGCTGCCCTGGCCGTGCCCAGCCGCGGCCCCAGCCCTCTCCCTGCAGCCCCTCTCCCTGCAGCCCCTCTCCCTGCAGCCTCCTCCCTGCAGCCCCTCTCCCTGCAGCCCCTCTCCCTGCAGCCC